>JAULKO010042047.1:0-23624 GCA_032356045.1 Mediaster aequalis | reverse complement strand
GGGGTTCCAATAGTTGGCCTTCTGGGCAAGAGCATCCCTATATTTTCACTGTTAACATCTTTGTTCCTATTGAGGATATGCCAAGAAACAAAACAATATCGGTGGCAGTGGGTTGGGGGGGGGGGGGTGCACGGTAGACCTCTCTAGCTCACGGACTATAGGCAAGAAGGATGGCCATGCCCTGTACCGGGTGCGGATCCAGGATTTTTTTGCAGGAGGATTTAGGTCGATATTATTTTGTTTTATTATTATTTTACCTGTATAAAGCATAAAAACAAACTGAAAAACTAAAACCAAAACAAAGGTCGTTGGCCCTGATCTTACACTGTTTGGCTAGTTTGGTAACGCATAAAATCAAAAGAAAAGGAGAGAAAAAACATACAAACGCACACGCACATGAGTGTATCCACCTCCGATCGTTCTATTGTTCCCTCTATTGTTTGTACTGAACGCGCAAAAGAAAAAAGAAGGGAAACAATGCAAAAGAACAGGGGGAGGGGGTTGGATCTGCCCTAGAGAATGTATACCAGAGATGTCCCCACAACAGGGTTTGCCAGTTGAACACGATTTGAGGCATTACAGGAGGGAAAATACAATCTTAAGAGATTTGCAGTAATACCATGTCAACTCCAACCCAAAGGAATGGTTCTTAAAAGAACCAGAGATAAATTTGATGTTGTGGCCAGTATGCTCTGACCGTCTTGAAGAGAATGCCTGAATACTGAAATGTTGGCATTAGAGTTAGATAAGCTAGATTTTCAAATGATGTTACTGGAAACCTCTTTAAAGGTTGTCATTAGACAAACCACAAGTGAAGGTTGCGAGGTGAGTTGAAGCCAATCCAGCCTTTTTCTTTCTTTGGAAACTAGGAGATGTAAATTCCTGGCTACTAGTTTGCACAACAGGGACAATAGATAAATAACCAAGTATAGTGCTTTGCCTGATAAGAAATTTGCAAATTGTCCAGTTTTTAGTGCCAATGATGGAACAGTGCACAACAGACACAAACCAAATGAATCTGATCTAATCTCAGATCAAGCGTATTTGATTGCTGTATTGAGTGTCACTTATGTTTTGCAAATGAAACCATCCCATAAGATTAAGGATTTGCGCTTCCCTAAGGAATTAAGATCAAATTCTTGTTTACTTTGACTCCTCAAACTTGATAGTTGATATCGTAATTCACAAACTTACAAACCAAGTAAGTTTCATGTTGTGTCTTACCAGTTTCACTAAGAACTTTACCATAAATAAAATGTACTTGAAATCAAGTTTCATAGCTTCGGGCCTGTTACAGAGTTTTATAATATTTTATATATAATGGAGATCATTAACCTTGTACTATCAGTACATAAATTACCATCCCTGAACCAGACTAAACATCATAAGCGGCAACAAAGTTACATGTAGTTTGGGCTTCCTCAGACACTATTGTCTCCATTCGGTTCCCACTTCTCGTGTTGACTTCCAACCACTTTCACATTATTAGTGCATGGGGAAGGTTGCAAAATTATCCATGGAGATCCGAAGTGTGCCACATTGGGTACTGGACTATCATTTTCAGTCTGCAAGTCGTAATAACAAACTGGTGCCATTGCGTTATTATGTAATATAGAACTGTTCATGTGGCGATGTGGTGCGTAAAACCGCATTGGAAGAAGTTTAGGAGTAAGATTTGCGTTTTTTGTTTTATGATCTGGTTTTGGCACACATGGTTGGCCAAAAAAGAGGGGTAGACAAAGGGATTTTTTCGGGGTGGGGGTTCAGGCCGTACATATTTTTTTTACCCGTAAAAGTGAGGGGGGAAAAGAAAGACAAAAATATTGTCGACTGGGCATGGTCCGGTATATTATTGTAACAGCAAAAAATAAAGCAGCCCCCCCCCATAAAAAACACCCAAAAACAAAACCTAAAAGGTCACTTGTCCGAGACTGTTAGCATAAAAGCGGGGAAAAAACCCAAAAATGTGACATCTGCCTCTGTTATGAACATATGGCAGGACTTGTCAAATTTTCCTTTTATTCAGCATAAAATTTGTGCTCATGTTACATGACTCACGATTATGTCACGACGTATGCTTTATGTGTACATCTTCCCTACAGGGTCTTTGTGTATGCCCAGTTTGATCAAGATCTGAGGTTACTTAATGACCCAAAATAGATGCTCCAAATTGGAACTTTAAGCTTACTTCATGTGACTCACAATGTCATCTTGACGTCATTCTTCGGGACACAACTTCACTACAGGGTCTGTCTATGCCAAGTTTGACTAAAATCCGAAGTTGTTGACCAAAGTGCCATCCACACAATCTATGTACAAAGTCTATGGGATTTGGGATAAAACAAAAATAAAAACAAAAACAATGGCTTTTCCGGCGCTTTGCCAGAAGAGCAAAAAAAATAAATAAAAAATAAACAAAATAAAGGCCCCGAGCGGGGGGCTGGGGTAGGGGGTAGGGAGGGGGTTTTGTGTTTAGCGTATCATGGACGACTGGAACAGACTCCAACTTCACAATCTAAGCGAAGTCAAACAACTTATTACTGTCAAGAAGAAAAAAAGCAAAGTTGGTCACAGAGGTTCAATGTCACTCCCAATGACTTTTCCAGAAACACAAATTTGTTTCATGAGGTGGGACATAGTCACCCCATATCACTGAGATTTTATTCAAATAATGTCTACATATGATTTCCAATGTTATAGTACATTGTATTTATCAAAGAATGACAAGTAGAGACGCAGCAAACTCTACCTGCAGGCAGAAGGATCATGGTTTTTATCAGGAGATTCAGTTGGTCCTTTTGGTTTTAAGATTTCTCCCGTATTAATGTTGGCTTTAATGAGTGCATTGTCACACTCTCTGAAATTAATTGTCTTTAACATTTTTATATTTCATTAGGACAATCAACCAAAACACACAACACACGTCCTTTTGGGGGGTTTTAAGTCATGCTAGTTATCATCTGTAATAAATGGAAACTGTGCATTTGCATACCCGACTTATACATGTACTATTTAACCTTTTTTAAAGCTAATTTGAGAAGAGTATATCCCTTTAAGTCACCCATTCCATCTTGCCTTAACTCTGCCTCACATCACAAGGCATTTAATAGTCAGAGACAAGTTCTTGGTCCAAGACACTAAATCAAGAAAAAAACACAAACACAATGTTAAGCAGTGTAGATTAACCCTATGATATTTGTTACAAATAGGATGACCTAAACTTAACATGTCTTACCGTAAATGAATAAATTAACAAAATGTTATGATTGTTGATACTGAAGGGGGTAAATATCAAGCTGGATCTACTTCTGATGTGGATTACTTTTACAATTTTAAGCAGTAAACATTTTCTGAAATGTTAATAAACATGATACATACAGATCCAGCTTATATATAAACACCACATGTATTACATGTCAAGCTCTGACAACATTCATGAGTTGCTATTCAAATGTTAAACTGTTAAACTTTAAGACATATTCTTTTCTTTCAAGAAATGCTCAGTTGCAAAGACAAATAACTTGGATACGGAGTAAATCTGTTGTAACCACATTATTTTCAAGAGTTTAACTTTTTGTTATATTAAAAGTGTGGATTACTGGCAGTCCAGACAAAAAGAACAAAAGACAGCAATTGTGAAGTTTGTACACTGCTGAATATGGCTAATATTTACATCATTGACATAAAAGCATCTGTACATTCTATAAGCTGATGTTTGTTAATGATTCATGTGGTGTACCACAAAATTAACATCAACATTATTTCTTGGAACATGATTCAATTCCTGCAAGGTTTATATTTATGATAGGGTTAACTTGTGTATTGTTTCCTTTCTTTCTTGGGTGAACATGTCTCCAGATTTGGTCGTCTGATCTGACAAATTTGGGGGTATCGTGTGCACCCATGAGGCATTCATTTGTACAACATAACGAGGCTACAAAGCTGTGCAGCATTACCATAACAAACAGGGTTGGTCTAATGACATACATCAGCCAATTAGCAGCCTACAATAGCAATATCATGAATATGGGTGGGCTTGACGACTGTGTTGTCTAGTGGTGGGCTTCTCATTGTTGGGTGGGTTACCATTGTTTTATAAATCTAACAAATTAACAAAGTTGGCAATTACTGCAATTTGTCTATGACCAAGCATGTAGTTACGATGAACAAATTACAACTTTCCATAGGACTACTTCTGTTTCGCACATCTATTGTTTGGTGTTAAAATAACACTCATGCAAGTGACTAAATATATTACTCTCAGGATAAATTATATTTTACAAAAATAATGAAAAATATCGTTCATTGTTCTCAATGTTTTGTGTACCTTTTTATACTGAAGCACTGTACAAAACTGAAACATGGGCAAGCAAAATACATCAATAATATTTTAAAAGAAATGTGCCATTCGCCAGCACAACTACCCTGTGCAGTGTGTGCACACTCAATAATAATAATAATAATAAACCTAAACGTTCACAGAGGTAGGGCACAACTAGCTTGAAACTTGGTATGGCCTAACCAAAGCTCAGTAAAAGTTAGTACTATGTCACTGTGCGTCAAGAAATAAGCTACTAAATGCTCGATAGGTAAACTTATATTTTGATGTGTTTTTTTGCTTCTTTCAAAGCTACATTTTCATATTTTCAATAATTGTACTTTTATTGCAATCTATCTTTTTTTTTAAAGAACAAATTGTATTCTCTAAGTTCAGTGTTTTTCTTGGATTTCAAATATTCAGATCGCTGTAACATAAAATGTATGGGCGATCAAGACAACTTACATGTATAAAGTATGTTTCTTGCACAGAGTATGTTTTTATTCAGGCAAAGTCAATCTAATGACCAATATTCCAGTACCAATTCTTAGTGTGGGTCAATGTTCAAGTTCAATATTTTTCCATTGCAATTTGTGATTTACGTGAGAAGACATTTAGATACACAAACATTTACACCCATGCTCCAAAGTAGATAAAAAAAAGTTTTAATTCTTCAAACTTGAAACTTGAACGATATACAAATGCACCATTACATAAATAAATTATTTAAACATTCGACTATAATAAACTAGTGCTGATGATTATTTAATGTATCTCACTACATTTGCTATCATTCACCTAGTGGCGTAAATGGGTGTTCAAAAGTGTGTGTGTGGGGGGGGGGAGATGATCAAGAATTTTCCCAAAAAAATCACCAACAAAAGTGACCTCCAGAAATTTGCGCCTGAATAAAAAAAAAATAAAAAAATGTATACCCATATGTACATTTGCAGCTGCAGGGTTGCCAACATTGACTCAAAAGTGACAGTGAGAAATGTGTTGTGTCAACAAGCAGTCCAGATATTCTCACGGTGTGTACACAGTTCACACAAACAATTTGCCATGGAAAACTATTTTCGTTGGCCGAAAAGTATGGATCCAGTAGGTATGAAATCGGTTTTTACTAAACAACTAGTTTGCGTGAGAATGTTAGTTTGTGCATGAGAATTGCGCGAGTTTTACGCTCAATGCGTGAGAGTTGGCAGCCCTGCAGCTGTAAACATGGTCGCACAGCCAACGATACAAATGATTTATCACATGATTTTAAATTTTGCATTTTGTGTCGCAAAAGATGCCTATTGTTTTTTTTCATGGAACAGGAATATACTGGGGGGGGGGGGGGGGGTCTGTGGGCCATCCCCATTCCCCCCCCCAGCGAAAAAGCAGGGGAGAGATATATTCCCCTGGATTTACGCCTCTGCATTCACCATTTCTACAGATCATTCATAATACATACTGACAACACATATGTGTTCCAATCAGAACAAAACAATTTAATTGATATCATTCCCAAAAGCTCTAATATACCATACTATATGTAATAGACTTTGTATAATACAATCATAGCATGTGAAAATTGTTTTAAAATTTAAACTTCAACCACAAAAACTCAACTGTTTTTCAATCCTTCAGACTGGTTTCACCAGCAAAAAAGTTGATATAAGAATTATATTTGTATGCTATTTATTTGTGTACAAACTATTTGCTAACAATACTTCCTTATACATTCAAGCCGTACATGAAAAGTAAAAAATATACATCATTTTTTTCCTGTTTTTTGTTTTTTGTACAAAGTTTCGAAACTGCTTCAGAATTTTACCACAAGAAATTATCCACTAAATAAACTAAATAAACCTCGTGGACTGGCGTGTTAAGCTATAATATAACATCCATGTAAGTGTTGTGGTGATCTTTAACATGGATTGACTATAATTTGACCATCATGATGAAATTATTATATACTTTTCTATTGAGATTTTCCTTCACTTCATTTATGGATTAATACTGTATTCAGATATTTTAGCTTAAAAGAAAGGGATTCATTAAAACAAACTACATGTAATTGTTTCTGCACTGTATTTGAAGTGCCATGCTTTTGGTGCATCAAATTCATCATCTTTAGGATAATTCCACAGGTTGTGGGTTTGGGCCCACATGGGATCGCGGTGCTTGTGTCCTTGAGCAAGACACTTTGTCACTCACTACTTCTCTCCATCAAGGAGTAAATAGGTACCTGTGAGGGCAGAGTTGGTTGTTGTGTTTGAATTAACCCTTTGCTCGGTTGTATACTCCCGACGGAGCTGAGAAGGTCTAAGGAATGATTAAATGGCCCGATGAGCAGGGGTAATAATAATGTAGCACCTTGAGCACCATGTGAGTGGATATGTGCGCATTATCAATTCTTCTTATTTGTTTTTATCCTGTCCGCTTTCAAGATGATTTACAAGGACAACACATGTAATGATATGACATTATTCATGAAGCTACTCTCCACATCAGAGTGTTACTTTCATCTTCACTGGCTGGGTATAACTACAGCATCTGCTTTGATTGTAGCTCCTATCAAGCAAATGTTGTGGTCTTCAAGCCTGCATACATAATATCACATATGATTTTTCGGCCCAAATGATACAATTATTTAATGTACCTCTGCTTGAACAATCCACATGAAACTTTCACTTACATGTGACACGTCCGTGACAACCAAAAACAAACACACTGAAAAAGGTCTGTGACAATTCTTGACTGTTAGCAATGCGCTACATCATTCAAATGCAAGTGTGAGCATATATACAATGCAAATGACCCAGCAATGCCCAGCCTATTGAACTGCGACTGATTTCATGAAACTCAAGGGTTTAACTCGCGACCAATGCTAGGATTGATTTCACCAAATTTACGATGTGTCCAAAGCGTCCTAACTTCCTTAGCAACATGGCGTAACCCGTCTTAACTTGAGATCGCTGTTCAGGTTATTGTATTTCACAAATTCATGCAATTTAGTATAGCAACAATCGCATTCACACTTCTTGCTGATTGCAAAGCTCTGTGGGCCATGCAAAAAGGCAAGAAAGAATACTCCGTGACAGGAGAAATCCCCCAGACAGTCTTAACAGCGAGGAAATATTTCAGTGATAGAGCTTCACCGGAGAGGGAAGTTCCAAGTACTAGAGGGTAAAGTATGAACTTGAACCAGACACATGAGTAGGTTTAATATCAACTAGACACAAACTTGCTTACCTTTTACTTCAGTTTTAGGTCCGACAGACACAGCCAGTGGTTGAATGGTATTGAGACTAGTTTAGACTTTGTATCACAGACATGCATAAAGTGAATTACACAAACATGATATTGGCCTACATTTCATTATTTCATTGACAATTTTCCCAAGATTTATGTTGGGTTAAGACGCCATTTTTAGCAGATGAAAGTTTATCAGAAAGTGTACGATTCAGCCATTACCACCGAAAGTATGTCCTCATTCAATAAATAAAAAGTATCTGAACAGCATTTTCGATACATCTCGTTTATGATACATTTAGTGAAATCGGTCCTAGGATCTGTCTTAGCCGAGATCGATCACGTCTCGATCTCTTAGCTGAGATGGAACTCGTCTCAAATCCTAGGATGCGGTGTAAGATAAGGGAGGAGTTTCATGAAATCGACTGCTGATGATGCAAACCTATTGTGTGTTACATTACACCTCATATCAATCTTGTTGACAGCACTTTCAAATGTCTCTTGCTTGTTCATTTGAATAGTGTCTGGTATACTGGGTTGCTGTATTGCACATTTACTTTCAAAATCTGACTTCCCCGGTCTTGCTATAATGATATATTCAATAAAATTGTGATTGGATAACCAAAACATGGTGCTATCATCAGTCCTTGGGTAGTCTTCAAAATTACATCCAAAATGGGACCACAAACCTTCAACCAAACAGGGATGGGGGTACCCGATCCCTGATATAACACCTTATGTATTACTGCATTTTAGCTTGATGATCCTTTTCCCAGCTGTGGAAATCCAGAGACGTACCAGTACCCTCCAGCGTCTTTCCAAGACCAACTTGATGCGTATTCCAGCAAGTACATGTAGATGTACTTGATGTTAGCTGACTTGTGTATGCAGTACTGCACTTCGTCTGTTCACATTGTATGTACCTGTGGCACAGGATGGCAACAATGGGAACAAAAATAATCAATGCAATAGAAACGATTAAGGGATTGTATCTGGTGGACACAGTCGGGAAAAGCTGGGGCACTGATTTAATATAATACATTGAAGCATTTATCTAATGGGGGTTGATCAAACACATTCAAACCTTCAATGCATGCTGTGCTTTGTGTGTCGTTTGCACCAGCACTTTCTTGTACAATTTGTGGAACTGTAGGTAGTTTTGATGGCCTCAACATGTGATAAAGTTTCAAATCATATGCACAAAGATGTACAAGGCTTCCAAAAAAACCGGTACCGCTAATGATATACCGCCTGTTTAATAAGGATGTCATCCCTTATGCACTCAATTGGAAATTATCTTCACGATGCCATCAGTTTCTTTGGTGGACAATTTTTCAGTTTAAAGCTCAAAAACAAATACACTGTTTATATGTTGTAATACAACCGCACCTAAGTTTTGCTTAGAATTAAAATAAAACAATATTCAAAAGACAGGCAAATAAATAAAAATCACAACACAAGCTGTATCTGCAAACAAATATCATGCAAGCCATGCATCAAAATGCACTGGAAATGTTCAAAAGACAGTCAGTGCAGTGACTGTACAGGGCACTAGATTTCATTAAAAAAAACAACATATGTTGGCAACTCATTTATGCCTAGTTTCCATATAGCTGCAATGAACGCCGATAGCACACAAAATGAAAACAAAAGTGTCCAAACGTCAAAAAATTCTCAGTAAAATGGCGTTTTTGATACTAATGTCTTTTCAGAAAGCTGAACTGCAAGTTCATTTTGATAGATTTCAATTATGGTAAGCTATTTTATTGACATTTATAGTCTTATTTCCTACTCACAATGGATCAAAGTTGTGACACCCAAGTGGTGAGGGGACATTGGTGATTGCACAGCATGCCAGCAGGTGCATTTGAATGGGTCTACTCTTATGACCCAACACAGACAGTCTGCAAAGTTGAACTTGGTTCGACTTTGCTGACTATTTCCATCCCTGTACATGTTTGCGTCAGTCAAAACAGAATGTTTCCGTATGTCGGTGTTGCCATCAGCAGTGACTCCTCGCAGACGCTGTCGGCCATTATAATGACTATACGGTAACCAGGCTTTATTGAGAGATTTTTAATCCACCAATCATGTATACTGTATTCTACATTGTGACTGCAGATTAGTGGATATGAGATGAACTAACATGAGAAGCACTGTGGGGGATAAGGAGTAGGATATTTGAATTTTGAAATCTGCTGACATTTCTAACAAATGTTACTCATCTTTGTAATCATACATTCTGCATAAACTTTAATGACAAATGAACACATCTCTTGCTGCCTATGTACATGTACTATGTCCCAGCAAGGCACATACACAGGTTGGACACGATGAGTTACAGCCAGATGGATATTGTACAGAAAGGAATTAAATGGAAGGAATTTATGAGAATAAAGATTTTGTGAGAATGGGTGAAAATGAAGCAAAATCTACATTTTAGGGATTAGTCAGGCTCTCCAGAAGTCTCCACTGCTTTGCATGATAAACAAATTACCTGACATGTTTGACTCGTAGTTCTTTAAACTTAGTAGGCTTCATTAGCATGTTTGTATGTGTAACTTATATCACACGGGTCCATTGCAAAATGAAGAATGAATTCACTTTAACTTGTGAGATACATTAAAACAGAACATTACTCTGTGACATACATGCAAACATACTGTAGAACCATATACATAAACATGCAAACAACCTACATGGTACAATTTAACAAATAACTAAAAATAGAAGTACAGTTATCAAAATATTCAAGATTTACTCACAGTAACGCATTATTCGAAGTTGTCTGTAAAAGGCTAGAAATCTGCACATTGTATTACAACTATATACAACAGCAACAATGGTGTGTTGCTGCAGAATGGAGAGTTCAGCAGTCAGGATGAGTTGTAAAGTACAGACCCACAGGATGATGGGAGAACCACTGATCAGCTGACATGGCTCCAAATGGGCACAGAAAATAAGTGTGCAATGTGCCCCACAAGACATGTCAAGCAGTGGCCAGCCTCAATTTTAAATTGTTTGATTTTCTTCTAAATGTCAGCAAATACAAACTATCCTCTAAATATTTCAAAGATGACCCAATATTATTTGTTAATTAAAGAAAAACTGTGTTCATTGCTAACGACTCCAACAGCAATGATAGTGTCAAGGTACCACATGTTCAAAAGGATAGAAATTAAATTATAAGCTGTGTTGCACCAATCACAGGAATTATTGTTGGTGGTATTCTGAAGATCTGAAGGTCGTTACTCAAATAGTTGAAATAAAAATATTTCACCTGAATTTGCCTTTGAAAGACTCATGAAAGGATTGCTTAGTTAGAAACCAATTTTTCTTTCGACACAGGAAATCACTGTTGATGGTTTTCTGCAGGACATAACCTTTGCAAAGGGACAGAGTGTGTGGAAGATTTTTTAATTGTTGATTTACACTCAATTCCAAACCGTGAATAAAATTATGAACAAGGACAAGGCCCATACTGTCTGACAACATCAAAAGTAGCAGCACACCAACATGTTTAGTATATCCCTAACCGGTGTAGAGTTTAATAGACTACACAAAAAGCAAAGCCAATAGATAAACAATACATTATCAGTCATAATTGTAATATATAAACAGCAGTTACAGACTAGTTAAATTCTATGTCACAGTTAAAACAATAGTAACAAAAATTCATTGAAGTTAAGAAATATTTGATAATAAATAACTGTTCTCATATTAGAGTGACAAGTTACACCTCAGGTGGCACTGAACAGTTGTTGAAAATTCAAGTCACCTGCCACACTATCAACATGGTTGGGTATGGAGCTATTGGAAATCTTTCAAATATGGAGCTACAAGCAAACTGAATACAAACCATAATGGAACAACCAACTCAGCACATCCAAGGAGCAACTGGTCCTGCATTCCATGGACTGTATTGGCATACAAATTCACATTAAATCTATTTTAAGAGTAAAATCTTGAAAGTCATCCTTATTCCATACTACAACGTGGTCATTATCCAATGGGTCAAAATGCATCCACTGTTCAAAGTCAACTTGATATTGACAATCTGGCAGTTTTTTTCCTATGGCCCAGGCAGTGTTGCAGGCTGAGAAGTATGAGTGACTTATCTTTAGATAAGTCTTGTTACCAGTTGTTATTCTAGTAAGCGACTACCCAAACACAAGTGTTTTCGCACTGGCATGGTGATACATCGTCATGGTGATTATAGCCATGCATATATTCACAGCCTGATAGGACTGCAAGTCCTCGATACCAGTCTACTTTGCAAGATGGACCCTATCATCAAACAGGACAAACACCACAGCCCATCATATGAAAAACCAAACAAAATAACCAAGTTTCTTGATTTTCTTCTATGAAGTTATGTTCTCTGTTACAGGTCGTTTGCTTGTTAGGTTCCTATGTTGTCATATTTTTACCCAGATTGATTTTATTTATATATCTCTTTGCAAATGAATAATAGCAATTATAAAACAAAAGAACTTTCGTCAAATTTGCAGCTCCTTACACCTTTACAACTTTGCGTTTGTCACCAAATTACAATAGCTCCAACAAATTAACAAACTTTTTACCACAAACAACAAATCAAGAACATGTTTTTAAAAAAATTGCTCAACTCTAAAATTCGCTATTTCCACTGTGTTGTGCAATAGACATGCAGGTAAAAAAAAAAAAAAATTCAACACACAATCTATCAAGAAATTTGCATGATAAATGTAACTGTTCACCTGAACAAGTTACTGATTGAGGTACTGCAACAGTATAGAATGCTGACAAATTGAGAACAGCAGATGCGTGTATGATCAAAAGTGCATCAGCTATATGAAGAATGCTAACTAAATCTTCAACCAGTGTCATGGTGTTGCACCCAAGACCAATGGGTCGGCCCACTGATGACATTTTTTGTCTCAGAGACGTAATGCAACCAAGGAGTTTTGTTAGACTGGTTCCCGGTTCGCCATTATCATTCTGACTTCGAATATGGGGACTGATAGAGCGTAATATAATTAGCATACACCAGAAGAAATTCTTCCTAGCATATATATGCAAATTAGGATTTTTATATTGATATACCCAAAATGCCTTGCAATGTTCCTATACACTTCAAAAACTTGCCAAACCACACATGCATTCAACAAATACATTTCTCCATGATCCAAACCCATTTACGAGAATGAAAACAGCAACCAACTTGTGAAAACTGGGAAATTATTACAGCACTTGCCCAAGCGAGGGCCAATCGCACTAGCTACCAGTCCCTGTATTTATTTGAGGATGGGAACCAATTTAGGAGTTCTGTGTGTGAGCACTGGAATCAAGAAGAACTTCTACTTGCATGTGTGTGTGTAAAGTGTGTTGAAATTTCAACTCGCACATGATAGGTCTGCTTATCTTAAAAACTGAGTAACTTGTAGACAACATTTTTGTCTCCTGAAGAAACTACTAGCTGTGCTGAGCATAGCATCCATGTGGCCCGGCAACAGGGAAGCCAAACCTATTTCCGCATTTTGTTATGCATGTCAAGATTTCAGCTGCAATTCTTTAAGGTAAGCTGAAGTTGTAGCATGCTTGCATGAAAAACAGAAATACTAGACTTCTAGTATGATTCAACTGCTCTTAAAGTGAAATTTTTAATGGGATTCTAAAACAAACCAACCAACCAAAAAAAACCAACCCCAAAACACACGGGGGACAGGTAATGAGGGAGAGGTAATGAACAAGCACTCACAATCATTTCTGAATTTTCTGACTTGACAAGCATTATGTATTGTATGCACATACATGTACATGTACTTTGGCTCTCTCAACTGTTTGTGCCAGCATGCACATCACTAACTGCTGAAGAACAATTGTGACAATTTTCTTGAGAGAAAGCACCTCTTGAGATTATGCAAATGAATGTGGCTTCCATTATGATGAACACTTCACACTAATATCATGATGCACATGTGACCAGACACATCAAGAGCGTGCAAGTTGACCCCAACAATGTACGAGCCTTTACGAGAAAACTAAACTTCCAGGCACATGGAATAGGGGCTTCAACGTGTATGGCGACCAGTTTTCTTGAAATAACATTTACCCGGTTTGCTTTACTTAAAGGTAGATAAAATGGTTAACAAACATATAATTTGTCATTTCAATTGATAAAATATGAACAATATACCAAATCAAATCAAAGAAAAAGAAGAGGAAAACAGAGGGTGAAATTGCGGTCGGACATATCAGACCATTTTCCGACCATTTGCAGTATTTGAACAAAATATGGCTTGTGATGGCTATGGTTTGTGTGATATGGCTATGGCATGGTAGATCAAAAGCTGATAATGGCTGAGCACTTTTTGTGTCTAATTTCACCCTCTGGGAAAAAGGTATGACGTCAACTTCCGATTTCATCTTTTTAAGCTTGGACTGCATGAAGTACAGGGCAGTCATCAGTGCACTACTAGTAATATACAGGGGCCTAATTTCATGGAATCCATAATGCTGGATTCTGGGCTGACGGCATCCAATGTTTGTTAAGTGAGCTACCAAAGAAATTGTACACTAGCCACGTAAGCACAGAATCCTTGGTTAAGGGATGTACGCGTGTGCAAAAGCCAAAAACATTTCTTGCTAACCCGTGAAATATGCTAACCTTTAGCGCAGAATTTACTGCTGTCGTTAGTGGCAATTTTTCGCTAACGGTAAGCAGAGCCATATGACATTGGGCCCAGAGAGATTAATATTTTGTAATACGTGCATGTACAATGTACTTATACGTGCACAGCCCCTTGCTTGCGAAATGATGCATCAAAACATCTGAGACTATATGCAGATAATGCAGGTACATACTCTACTCTGAGATCACTTTGTTGCTGCTTTCTTTTGCTTTTGAGTGCTCATCAACACAGTCTACAAACACCTCTTTATTGGGGATCCCCAGTTATGGTGAATGTGCTAGTTCTTTGCTCTATGGTGCAAGCGTCCATCTGCAAACAAGGCTGTACAGAGAGACGCCCATAGCTTATTATTCAAAACCTTTTGAAATTAAGTTGATTACAGGCATGCACTTTTAACAATTCAAACGAGTGTATGAAATGGCCCATCCTTGCCAGAGTAAACATGCGGGTTATTGTAATAAAAATTCAGTTCAGACCAAACGATCTCTGATGCTTGAATAAAAAAACCAAAGCTGACGCAGTCAACCCGTGTGCAGAACACTGATCTCCATGTAAAAAATTGCAGAATCACAAGCTCTTCTTAACATTTTCTTTGTGGGGCAATTTTTATGTCAATTCTGCTGGATGGCAAATTGGGTTTGGGGTTGGGAACACTGCCAGTGCACTATCTTGGATCTAGTCACTTTGAGTTTTGATAAAATGTGACGCTAAAGACAATATTGTAAATGCAATTAAACCATGTACGCCATCCACATATGTTCCAAATCTCACCTGAAAAATTGTCTTTTTCGTACGTGTAGCTACACATACACGTAAGAAAATCTCAACATGTATACATGTGCGATATGGTGAATAACCGTTCGTATAATGCACGTGTACAGCAAGCGAGTAGTGCAATGCGAATGCATGCGATTCAGTAAATGTAGCGTCAACACTAAAATCCATGTGGCACAGGGATTTTTTTAGCAAGCTTTCACATCCTGATTTGTAATCATACCCAACTAGTTATACCGGCGGATAACCATTCGAAAATGAACCAATAGCTTTGTGATGACAACAGTTGGCCGAAATTCGTAATGAGGATGGATATCAAACGGATGTTCAGGTCACATATTTTTCCACTTTTCTTTGATATTTTAGACAGTCATGCATATTTCATATATTTTAATACTCATTTTAAATACATCATGCATATTTATAATAGTTTTATGGTTCAGATCTTAGTAAAAATTAAATATTTGAGAAAACAAAAGTGCACACCAGTAACAGATATTACATGTACACGGACGGCTCGAGGGTGCCCGGAAGTTCATTTGTGATCTTTGCTGCGGTGAGACTTGCATGCTCTATTGGTTGTAGGATAGTGACCATACTAATTTACAATACTGGCCACATGTCATCATCAACCCTATATTATTTGACACCAGCTTTTTCCTGAGCATGCACTGGGTAGGCATTTTACACCGGGTTAAAGCACATAGCTGCAGGTCAGGAGTGGGGTGAATTCAGCCAGTCCGAGTTCCTTCCCCCCCCCCGAGGTGAAATGGTAAAATTGCAATAATAACGCCCTCAAAAGATGAACGCTTATGCCAATTACCAACGGATTAAGCTAATGAATAATCGAATGTGATCCTTCATGTAACTAGCTCCTTAGCCCTTGAGGAAACTACACCTGGGAAATGTTATATTGTGTTTTACAAATCGGCACATACATGCAATGATAATGTCCATGTTGACTGCTGAGCCATATTTCAAATATGTTTGGGTTAAAGAGTGATAGAACTCCTTAAAAAATAGGGGAAATAAGACATTACAGTTAAAATTCAGTGTTAGTATCTTTAAAAAGTCAGTGTCAAGCTGTTTGCAGGTGTCAAACTGTTTGTCACAAAAGAAATTAGACTATGCTTTGCATTTGATAAAAACACACAGAAGGTGGGAAACAATGCTCAAAGTGCTCATAAACACACTTCAAACACCTCGCAACTTGAACATTTCAAAATACAGTCACTAAGCAGATGATTTGTTAACTGTACCTAAACAAAAACATTATGAGCATGATTAAAGTAACTCTTGCAGCAATAAATCTGCAGTTTTGTTGGATGTACTCGGGTAGAATTATTCATGTACAGTTAGGATTTTACGACCATTATTCCATCCTGTATCTCATCAGGCGATGGCTTCTGTGCAGACTATATGTAATGACAAATATCCAACATCATGACACTATAATTATTGACCCAGTCCATGTTCAGCTATGGAATATCATATCAGCTCTCTTCTCAAGCATATATCAAATCAATCATGACAAACAACAAACACCCAGTATTTCCATGACTATTTCCAACCCCTTAAGATACAAACAAAAGGCAACATTACTGTTTCATTCTGATGAATATCCACGGATGAAAAAAGTTTAGATGCACTGACATGACACTTGCAAGATTTGCTGTTACTAGTAGCAGCGTAAACCCCCCCCCCTCCCACATCCTTGTCCTAATGTGCTTGTTGAAATGATATTCTGCATATGCCTATGCATAATTTGTGCGTACAATTTGGATTTCTGTGTTTCGTCTCGATGTGAATAACTTTTGATAAAAAGCGTGCAAGAATCTGCTTAATGTCTGCTTGACAGAAGTATGAGAGCTTGAATTAGAAATGTAAATTTGAGCTTAGATGCTCGCTTGGTTTTCTTCATATCAGTATTTAATCAGTTAATATTGAAACCTCACAGGAGGCAGAAATGTGCAGAAAATTCTAGTCGTGCGAGTTTTAAATGTTACCAAAATTCAGGTATATTTGTACTTTGAGGAATCTGGTTCCATGGTTTGTGTGAGCCTTAATTTACACACATTAACAAAGATAGTTGTGCACTCAATCAACTTTGTCATCCATTTCAGGTGCATGTATAAGAAAACGTTTACTATACATTTCGTTTAGAACATTTTGCCATTACTTGATTTGAAGTTACATATAATTAGAATGGAAAGTTTTCTAAAGTTACATCTAAAAGTGCTACAAGCATCACAGCATTGGCAAATTTACTTGAGGAGAATGCACCTGCACACCAGGTCTCCATAATCCATCTTTGCACAACCTGTTATCCTCAGAAAGGAACAAAGATGCATCCATATTGTGTATCAGTAGCAAGGGGTTTAGATTAATCCACTAAAATACCAAATATTCCATTTGGACATTTTCAACTCTTAATAACGACTGACATAGTGCACAATAATAAAACCAAAATACCTGAAATGAAACTAAATTGGATTAAATGATGCCACAGCTTACAGCCATGTAACTAGCTAGTACCTACTTCAGATTTTAATCTGGAACGCTGTGAATAATACTCAGAGAATTGACAACAGTAGTTAATTTGGTGTACATAACTTCAAAAAATACAAAAAAAGTCTGAAGTTTGATATTATAAGGTGATTTTGCTAATGCACTCATATTAATACAGCACATGCGGTGATAAGTGTGTTCAATAAATGACTTGTATCTTCTACCACTGCACAAAGTTCCCTGCAACACACAACATACACTAGAATGGATATACATGTACAGTCAACTTCATAGGATTCCCATAGAAATTCACTTTCACCACGGACCTTTTACTAAAACCCACTAGAAATGATTATAAAATCAACTGAAGTGCCTTGGTATAAAATACTAAGCAAGAAATAACAATACCATGGATTCTACAGTAGACAGGTCCAGCAGCTATTACCACACTTGACATCATTTGTGAAACTCAAATCTTCTTCACACGTTTTATGGTGCAAATACCCAACTTACCACTTGAAATTTTCAGGTAGTCCAGGTTACACAATTACGTAAAATTGCTTGAAACTGGGCTGCTGGCTATAGACTACAAGACTCACTAGTACTGATCTAGTTAGTACAACAGGCACAAATACAAGGAACCCTACACCCCCTGCTTCCACAGCCTAAGCTGAATCATAAGAAAAATGGTAATATCAACACAAACATCTTGCTATAAAAAATGGAAATGAAATGCACATCAAGTAAAATGTATTGAATAATATACCTAGTCATTTACCTAGTAAAGCAATAACAGAAAAGCATAGTTCAATTCAATTGCTTTTACTACATGTATATTATATACAATGTTGTACATATGTTGTCATACAATCCT
This sequence comes from Mediaster aequalis, assembly GCA_032356045.1. Classification (NCBI taxonomy): domain Eukaryota; kingdom Metazoa; phylum Echinodermata; class Asteroidea; order Valvatida; family Goniasteridae; genus Mediaster; species Mediaster aequalis. Next base: position 5,236 of record JAULKO010042047.1, on the reverse strand, counting down.
GTATTTTCAGTATATCAGTACTATAAGATTTAACTAGTAGCCATACAGGAACACAAGTTTCCATTTGATCAAAACTCCTACAATGGATTCCAGATTGAAATACATGGTTTTAATAAAACATTTATGGTGTTGATCAAAACAGTACTCTTCCCAATGTTATAGGAATGCCTTCCAGTATATGATGTATTGAAGCTATGATAGAAACACTGGAAATGGGCTTTCACAATCATGCCTGTTATTACCAAGGAAAATATTGACACCGTGTTAACACTTGATCCAACCAAGGCTATTGAGTCATGCAAAAGCAATCCAATCCCAACAGGCCGTGACTGTCGTAGTTACACCAAATACTTATCCTGCAACCCTCCACTATCAGGAGTATAGTAATACACAGGAGTCTCAGTCTATGCCTGCACTCCCATAGGATACATGCTAGTGGCATTTGTCAAAACATAATGCACGGGCAATGGCAGTGGATTTTAAGAAAATAACAATTTTGTAACCATGCAGGCTGCTTACCGTGCAGCCTTCTTCCAAGATTGAACCCGTGCACAAAGTGTTTTGATGTTCACAGCAAATTATTACCAGGCTAGGCACATGAAAAGCCCATTAGTTTTTGTAGCTTTCTTGTCTATTTCATTGATCCATACTACGTCTGCACAGAACGTGACATATTGACCAGTCAGGAAAAGGGTACCAATTTCATTTCAGTGTTGCCATTCATAATGCACATGAGAGTATCGCAATCTCATATTGCAAATCTGTATTTCATGTTATAATTCTGATTCTTGCTCGCACATTCCACTGTATCATGCTGGTTTGATTGTTTAAATTCCATTTGAACTATAACTGCTATAAATACTAAACACTAAACAACCTGCAAGGGGGATCCAAACTGGATACAACATTCCTTCACACATAACTCATGACTCTCTGGTGAATGTCCAGCTTGCACAGATGAATGCTATTTATTAGTTCAAAACTGTGACAATGCTGACTTACCAAAAAGTGTGCACTAAGACTCCTGTGTATTACATTCCTGTCCACTATCTATAGCTAAACATTCCAATACGTTGATAAGCGAAATGACACCTACAAATGTATCATGTCCTTTCCTTTACAACTTACTTTAATCCAAGCACATGTATGGTGTACACCTCCTCATTACTACATCCCTGAACTGAGACCTGAAGCACCACTTCACTTGCTTAAACATTCCATTTTCACAAGGGCCAATGTAATCAGGGTATATTCCCCAATGACAGTTCCCAGGCAAAACTGTCTGTATCCTAACAGTGGAGCAACACTGAGTCATTGTGGAAGAGTGAGAAGCATGATTTGTCCACTAGATACTTCTCCAGATAGTGACAGGTTGCAACGTACATGCATCTACAGTGGACCCCATTTTGCAACTGTCCTAATGAAATTTTTAACTGAAGCTTTAACAGATGACCTTAGCGCGAACCACAAACAATTATGCAATTTTTTGAAATTTGACCTTTGACCCCCAAAGTATTTTTTTTCACAATTGTTCAAATTTTGCCCAATGCTATACCAAGTTATAAGCAACAATTCCAGGGAGTTTTGTGATGGGCACTCTAACAGTTTCTGAATTAGCCTGACAAACCTGACTAGGTCATGTGAGATCAGGCAGTATTGTAAGTTTAGGTTGTCGCATCTAAGCCAAATTTTAAGTCCAGGCATGTAACATATTCATACAAGAACACTTAAAGAGCACGTTGATTGCTGAGAGAAATGTGTGTAATTTTGTAGTTTTATGTAGATTAAGGTGTATTACAATAAAACAGGCAATTATTTCTGCTGTGAAATAATAGAAAAGTTAATTTTGAGAGCTGTTTTTATCAAGTCCCATCTAGCCCACTGGTGCCATTTGTCTGAAAGTCGTTGCTGGGGGCAGCAAACAAATCGTAAAAAAATATGATGTCACAAGGCGGAGTTCCCTTTTGTGCCTAGTGCTAGACACAAAAGCGGACTCCGTCTTATGGCGTCAGATTATCGTGTCCACTGCAAAATTTTGCACACTGCTGCAATCTGAGCCTAAATCACTATTTGGGGGGAAAATTTAAAGATTCTATTTGCAAGTGTTAATGATTAATATTTGATAAGGGGCTTGTAAAATTTTGTACATGCAAGAATCTGCCTGTCAAATATTGTTTTTGCCCATCTTTCGGCAGGCAAACAGATGGCTAGATGACACACTGCTACTGAAGATGTACTCAACATTAAAAAGGCACCTGCAACAATTCTTTATCAACATTTTCCTTTTTTTATACTCAGAAAATCTTTCAAAAGTACTCATCCTCAAGACAGTTTAACCCCCCTCCCACCCCCCAAAAAAGAAACAAATGAAAAAGGAAAGAAACTGTTACCTTTGTGAAAAAGTGTTAGCATTGGCTGAACCATCACATCTTGCCAGTCTTATGGGCTCACTAGTTTTGGTACTTCAGTTGTCAGAAAGTCTCTCTCCCCCCAACAAAAAACAAAAAACTAAAAAACCTGAAAAGAAAATTCAAATGTATTTGATATATTCAGAAATGAGCATGATAGACTGGTAAGTGACCAGTTTCTTTTTACTTTCCCTCTTTTAATTTGCTTTCCGGCAAAAAGCCGGAAAAGGCTTTGTTTTTGGTCTGATTTTTTTTTCTTCTCTTTTTTTCTTAGTGCCAATTTCCCATAGACTTTGTGCACAGAATTTTGTCGGCGGCACTTCGGGCATAAAAAAAACCTCAGAAATGTAGTCCCTATAGCCAAGTTGTATGCCAAAGAATCATGTCATGATGACATCATGATGACGTCATCGTGTCTCACGTGACGTCACCTTAAAGGTCATTTGGTTAAGTCCAATGTCAGACAGAGGAAATGTCCGATTGGGCTCAAATCTTGCATATGTACAGACAGGGATGTGTTATAGATGTAAATTGAGGTGACGCCATGATGACGTGATGACGTAATAATTTTGAAACTTCTTGGGCGTATATCTTGAGAACAAAAGGGGCTAGATTCAAAATTCTTTTTGCAATGGCTTTAGTAAGACATAAGAATTTGCAAACAAATGTAAGAAAAAATGCAACGTCATCATGACGTCATCTATAGGGTGATTTTTTTATACGCATATTAAACAACCTGTGATTGTTTCAATTTTGGTATACATATAATATATGGACTCTTATGCTAACTCCGAAGTGACGTTATTGTGACGCAATTCATTTTTTATTATGATTTTTAAAATATTTGGTAAAAAAACGTATATAGTCTGCCATTGACTTTGTACACGTACATGTACATACAATTGCAACCTGCACTTCAGGTATTAAACAACATCCGTTCTTTATCAAACTTGGCACAGACATAGTAACCATAGTGAAAGTGTATGCCTAAGAGTGACGTCACGATGACGTCATCGTATGTCACGTGACATGAACTTAAAGGTCAAGTTTTTAATTTGGTCATAAAATGACTTCAGACCCTATTTAAACTTAGCACATAGACATTTACCCTTATAACGAACGTGTTATACTCAAAAACAGGAAAATCGGAAAAGCCCTGCATTCTGTTCAAAACAGACGCAGAGGTTTTTCTTTTGCTATTGTTTTCTATAAATCAGAATGGCTTGATAAGTTGTATAATTATGAGACCAGTGAGCTAATTTATAAAACAAATTTGTATGTTATTTGTTCTGAAGAATTGTTGATGCTTCACTTTGAAGGTTTATTTTATCATGACGTGATATTAACAACGTAAATCTAAATTTTACTCATTTGTTTCAGTGAGGATGCTTCTGTGTGACCAGCTAGCAAGACTTGCAGTACCTGTTGCCCAGCCTGTGGCCATCTTTGGTGGGATGCAACTGAGAGAAGACTTCGGCTTCAGGAAGTTTGCGAGATAAAGCCCTTGTTTGCAGACACATTGTACATGTTTGCATGCAGTAACTCTTCAACTTCTGTTTGCTTGTGGACCTGTTACACAAAACAACCCACGATGTTGTCACCTGAGGTATTGGACTGTAGTCAATCGTTTCATGAAAAACAGGAGGATCCAAGGAAGACCCACACTGGCGATAAATCACTTTGCGAAATTTGTGGCAAGAAATGTTCACGGAAAGGTGATCTAACAAGACACCTGAAAGCCCACAATGGAGAGAAACCATTTGTTTGTGACATTTGCGGAAAAAAATTAGCTACAAAATGCACATTGAAAGTCCATGCGAGGCTCCACAATGGGGAAAAACCTTATGTTTGTGAAATTTGCGGCAAAGCCTTTGCGCAAATGGGTAGACTGACGATTCACCAGTACGACCACCGAGGAGACTTTGTGTGCGATATTTGTGATAAATCGTTCTTGCGGAAAGACAGTCTTACCCTGCATTTTAACAAAATGCACCCTGAATGCAGTTTGAAGCTGTATTACTGTGAGATCTGTGGTACCTCGTTCATAATGGAATCCACACTAATGACCCACCGCCAGCTCCACTCTGAAATCAAACCATTCACTTGTACCATATGTGGCAAGAATTTCACCAGAAAAGCTATGGTGAAAACCCATCAGAGGGTCCATACTGGAGAGAGACCTTTTGCTTGTGATCTTTGTGACAAAGCCTTCAAGCAAAAGGGCAATCTGTCTTCTCATCTCAAGACCCACGCAGGAGAGAAACCATTTGTCTGTGGCATTTGCGACAAGGCTTTCTACGAAAGAAGCCATCTGAAACACCATCAGAGGCTTCGCCATGAAGAGAAGCAGGTTGTTTGTGACATTTGCAAAAAAACCTTTGCAACTGAATATCAGCTAAGAATCCACATGAGAGTGCATATTGGAGAGAAACCATTTGCTTGTGGTACCTGTGGCAAAGGATTTCCTGGCAGCAGCAATCTAAAATCTCATCAGAAGATCCACACTGGAGAGAAGCCATTTGTGTGTGACATTTGCCACAAAGCCTTTAGTCAAAAAGGTAATCTCAAAAGTCATCAGCGTGTTCACAGTGGAGATAAACAAACTGCATGTGATGTCTGTGGGGCAGCCTTCCTGAACTTAGGTAAACTAAGAATCCATCAGAAAGTCCACACTGGAAAGGAACAGTACATCTGTGATATTTGCGGAAAAGACTTTCTTCATAGATCCCAACTGCGGTATCACCAAAAGACCCATGTATTAGATAAACCATTTGTGTGTGGTACCTGCGGCAAAGCGTTTACACAAAAGACTACTTTGCAGACTCATC
>JAULKO010041730.1:0-10981 GCA_032356045.1 Mediaster aequalis | reverse complement strand
CGGACAATGAAAACGATTGAACTTTCGTTGAATTGAAATGGGATTTAAAACGTGCATTCAAATTCAGACGAAAATGAATGACCGATTTTTAGAAGTGAATGAACATTTGGCGAAATTGGCCGGGAAAACCTATATTATTATAGGTTTTCCCGGCGAATTTAACAAGTTGTTCATTCGATTGGATATAATGTGCATTCAATTTCGCCAAGATTTGAAGAATTACTATGAATACCGGTTTCTTTTTCGCAACAAGAGCATTCGATCCCGTTTCGGTTCAATCAATCAAATGTATGTGCAAAACGTTTCGTGCATTCGGAATCGAATTCCTGAGCGGGGCTGGAATCGGTATGCTCGCGTAATTGGCTGCATAAGTTATAATTGACCGTCTGATTTTCAAAACTGAATGAAGACTCAATGAAACAGAATGGACTGTCGCTGAATTGAAACAAGAGTGGAAACGATTGACCTTTCTTCACAACTGAAAGAACAACTTGCGAAATTGGCCAGGAAAACCTATATTATAGGTTTTCCCGGACAATTTTGGAAAATGTGCATTTGAATTTGTAAAATATAAATTCAATTTGGCGCTGATTTTGAGAACGACGTATATCCGGGTTTCATTTTCGCAATAACTGGCATTCTATTTCATTTGGCATCATTCAACTAAATGAATGTGCATAAGTTTCAAATACGTGATTAGGCTTTCGCTTTGACGTATGCGTTGCCGATTATTAAGAATGTGCAATTCATTTCGCAGAAAATCGAACATTTGAACATTCTTTTTCATTTGTTATAATTTAAATTCGCATATTCTGCATTCAATTTAAATAAAGTATACATGCCTATACAAACCATGATACAACTTTGATTGTCGTGCGCCACTAACTGATGTGGACTACTAGAGTGACTCACAGAAGTTGGAAGACATGCAAATTGTTATTTGTTTTACCATTACAAGTGGGTGTATAAAACAAACTGAGTCCATTTGACAAACAGCAGGATCAATCGAGAATCGGAGTAAAAACTACGACTGCTTTCCTCGAGTCCATCAGAGTTTGTAGACCAACATTCGAATGATTTTTACGAACATTCGAAATTTCGATCAAGTTTTCTTGATTCCCTCTTCAAACAGACATTTCTGCTCGGGGTAAACTGCGCCAGACGATACGAAAAAGTCTAAGGCTGTCAGTATTCCGCGGAGACCTTTTTTGATAAAATTATTGTTCAGTCAGTGACATCAGAAATCTGGTGCATGTGCTGTCAGTGAAAAATAAAAACAAGTTAAATGACACTTGTAAGAAAACAAAATTAGGGTTTTACGAAATACCTTTTCAGTGAAACCATACGTCAGCGTAGATGACTATAAGCATATATCATTGTAGTTATGGGCCTACTATAATTTTTACACTGAATAGTTTGAAACATACAGTCAATAAGAATATACAGCATATCGTTCGTCTTCATAGGACCGTCTTCATAAGACTACACTAAACACATCTTCGCCTTTCTTTATACACAATGAAAACCTTTCACTTCTCTATGAAATTGGTACGCTTCTCCGGAATGCATTAATCTATAGAACCGTTTGCGGTACCCACAAAATCTTACAGTTGCACTCAATCAAAAAGTTACCCAGAGTGCACGTACGCAATGCTGCAACGAGTATTTGTTGCACGGAAGGTGCAAAAGCACATAACGTCTTCTTGACAGTCTGCTGTCGTGTCACACTTATGTATGCAAACGTTTGTATTTGGAAGGAGCAAGGAGACACAAGTAAAACCAGTGCCTTAGTACTGTGCTAATGAACGCGCACGACGAACCATCCACGCGACACAGAATTAAAACTGACACCATCGCCAGTCGGAAGGCGAAGGCTGCTTTTCCCCACCCCGCAAAGGCTCATGGTCCATCTGAGGCGACCAGGACCTTGCTGATTTAAACTAACTAGTATGTTCCATGTACATTTAATAACCCAAAGTCGATGTAATATTCAGTTTTTCTTATGGTATAATTTTTAGTAGATGGTATTAGAAGAAACCAACGTATAAGCATGCAAAGTTGAGCAAGTTTGAGAAAAGCTGATACTGTTGCAAAAGCTCTTTTACAAAGCATGTAAACTGAAACTACTCCGAGAGTGACCCATAACCATTTATAAATGAACTCAGATGTTGTTATTGTTAACTGGGTCTGACGAAACACAGTTTGCAATTTTATCAGGAAAAAAACACCGGAAAACTTGTTCTTCCATTATGTTATGCTTGATAAGCGTAGGCCTACTTCATGACTTCTGAAATTTGGGCCGACCTTGATAGCTTTTTTTTCTCACCGATATCATTGCCATTTAAAACAATCATTGTTAAACCTGGACTATTAACACTACAATATGGTGAGAAAAAAAAGCATCCATGTACGTTAGGCAGGCGTGGTTCTAGAGCCATTTTTTTAGGGGGGCTAGACCCTTCGCACGTGACGTCACCTAACTTTCGCTACTGCTCTTTCACTTTCTGAGTCGAAAAACAACCTATATTCCAGCTTTCTTTTTTTCTTCATTTTTTTGGGGGGGCTAGACAAAAGTTTGGGGGGCTAAAGCCCCCCTAGCCCCCCGTAGAACCGCGCCTGACGTTAGGTGTTTTTCAACGAGTTGCTTGTAGCAAAGTGCTCCCAACGCGAATAATTTGCGGGAATAATAACTTGCATTGTACTTCAAATGAAAACAAGCATTTAGATCATGCTTGTATTTTTGTAAGACATGGTTATATGTGTGGAAACAATTTGAGCTGGATATTTATTGCATGGTTCCTTTAAATTGATTGAGGAAAGCAGCAACACAACTAGAGCTTGGGCGTCGATACCGGTGACAGTGAAGGGCTTAGATATTTAGTGCCAAATGTCGATGTAGACGGGGCACTGACTGCTCCCCCAGCTTTTGGACACATTTTCCAAGAGTACATTGTTCGGGGTAACCTTTCCAGATTTACTCGGCTACCGTACACTCAATCGTCGGAAGATAATCGCCACCGGTGCCACTGTCTACTTATCTGGAACCTTAAGTGTATGGATTTTGGTGGCAATTCTCTCAGCCTTATCCACGCACAAGCGAGTGAGGTCCAAAACTTGGAATGTCTTATCGTCTTTGTTGTCTGTCGTTATATGCACTGAGCCTGGGATGTCGTCACCATCACACAGTTTGAGAAATTCTCGCATGGCAATGAAGTGGTAGTTGCTCTCGTCTGTGCATGGCTGAGCCTGTATAGAAGTTTTAAACTTTCGATGAAATCTTTAAAAAATATATTTTTACATTTTCCAAAACGTCAATCACAAGTGGATAATTATATCGATATCAAACCTTTACGAAAGCTTATCAGCCAGAGGCGCTTACATTTGTTATAAAACGATTGGAACAAGGACTGCGCAAAAAAAAAATACAGCAAGATTATTTTTCGAACGTCGAACACTGTCTACATCACAGTATTACGGGTGGGTTAACCATCTTTACAGAATTACATTTGTATCGCCTCCATGAACACGCGTAATAAAGTCATAACATTTGTAAAATGTTCTTTAAAATAATGACATACACCTAACTATTAGTTCGATAATTAACCTGTAAAAGCAACAATCCTTATCAAAAGGACATGCATGGTTAATATTACAGGCTCAATCATTTTTGAAGAAAACCGTGAATGGCAGAAAGACACCGAACAGGGATAGACCTACAAGAGACTAACCTGCAAGATGACATCCAGTAACTCATCTTTGGCTTTGACGGGGATTCTAATCAGCTCCTTCTTAAGCTGCCTCTTGACTTTCCCTTTCCAATGATCAGCTTTGTTGCGGCGCAGGCTCTCATCACCTGGATGCATGTCTTGAAATGGAAATGCCGTAAGCGTTGGCTGCAGTGGCGCTTGATGCCCGACTGACGCGGGATCTGCTGCTTGACCGCTAGGCATCTATTAAGAAAACAGCAGCATTAAGCATTTGCTAGCCATATGCACCTAGTTGTCTCAGTTTCAGGGAAGTCATATAATTACACCAAGGTGTATTTTAATTTGTTTATGTCAAGCCAGTTTGGGTCGTCTGAAGTACAAGAGATTAAATCGAAACAAGAGAATATGTCAAGACAAAAACATTGGTAAGGTGTGCTAACAAGTAGTTAAATATTACTTTTAACTTCATAAAACGTGCCATTCATTTCTCTTGAGTTTTAAAGGTTACTTTTCAGCGGCTGATTTTTTGGGGTCATTTTTGTAATTTGTTGGTCAATGCTGACACTATTCAAATCGACCACTCGTATAAACATACAACATTCCCATGTATTCATATAGAAGGTTGGTTACCTCATTCTTGAATCGGGCCAGTGCTGACCACAGTACACTGTCAGCCTCTCTGCATGTGTCCCTACACCGTTCCAGGACTTCCTTCGAACGTGGGTTGGTCTTCAACACTAACAGTTCTACCTCTAGATGACGTCCTCGAAGTTTCTGACCGACGACGCAATTTCTTTGGACCACGCTGGTCTCAGACTGCTCTCTGCCCCAACGAGCTAGTGCCAGCATCTGTTCATCAGAAGATCATTGCGAGTAAATACTATTTTTGTTACACCTCTTATGAGTTATAGTTCGATTACTTTGGACAAGCAGTTGTAGGCGCGAGTAACAAAGGTATCCCGCGATTTTCTTGTCTCCGTTCCCCATTGAAATGTTTTTTTTCCCTGAAATATATATTTTTAAAGCAATTCAATATTTCGATCTGTTTCGATCTTGTCCCCAAATCAAGAAGGCTTAATTCTCAAAATCACAGGAAGATCAAGAAGGTGATGCTATTCTGCCACGAATTTCTTCAAGTCTTGTTTTTAATGTTAAAATTATAATTTACCTCGAGAAATTTTGCAGTACTTCCTATTCTAACCACGAAGTCTTCGTTTTCAGATAGCACTGAAAAGAGCTGGTGTGCTCTTCCATACTGCCCGTCTTTGATATCAGACACCAGCTGTTCCACAGTTTGATCCAGGTTGGTTGTCTCCTTCATTGCATCAAAGAAAAAGTTGCAGATCTCCTCAACTTTGTCCGTACACCGACGGGCTAATGTCACTGGATCTTCGACTATCTCTTGTATTTTAGTTCGGGATCTACAGTCATGCTTTACCGTGCTGACAACATCGAACAGTTGCTGAAGGAAGCAGAAATTGGAGTTGAAGCCAGGCTGAATCTGAATGACGGAAAAGGTAAGATACAAAATATGCTAGAAGGTTCGTTTCTCAAATAAATAGATTTTAATTCTGGCTTAAGCCGTTTATCATAAATATGGGCCTGCTTTTTTACGTTTTGAGCACAAGTTTTTAAAAAAATAGCATTGGGCTTTATGGAAAACACGTAGTCCTAATATTTAAATAAAACAGCGAATAGAATAAGACGGTACGTAAGCAGGCACACAGTAACCAAGGAAAATAAAGATACCAGATCAATTCGCGTGTGCACGCATTATGGGGTATTAGTTGGTAACTCAGTTGCAGAGATTAGTAAGGGGAATGTAGGATTTTATTGCATTACCCTGAAACATATCCCTCGGGGTTAGATCCCCTGAAAAAAAGCTATGCCAAACCTTAACCTATACACAGAAAAAGACCAATTACGTTTACAACCATTACTACGACACGTTCTGTTCAGGTGACAGCAATGGGGGGTCTATTTGTTTTTTTCCCAAATGTAATACTCCGTTTTCAGATGTTACCTCTAAAAGTTGTTGGTAGAGCTTGTGATAATTCTTATACACGTCCACCCCAAAGCATGATTTGAGTGAATTTCGAAGTTCTTCCTCAACATTGTGCTCGTCTTTTTTCAAAGGAAAATACACGTTCCTTCTGCCTCGCATCCCGAGCTTCTCTTCCTATGAGAAAAAGTAACGAGATTCATGTTATCAGTCACAATATCTGGGAGTTACAGTGATATATCCTTGTCCTTCCCACCAAAATAATGGGCGGGGAGGGTGACCGATGTCGAGGTCCAATACACAGCGGCCATGACCCTTCGAAGTTCAGGGTCTTCATATTTTTTGTATTCTTAATAATAACTCCTTTGCCTATGTTTTCTTGTAAAAAGACACGGACGTCGAGGAATCATCATTTCAGATAAACGACATGTTCAGGCCCTATTTCCTTTTTCATTGTTCAAAAAATGCACTAAAATGGAAGTGTCATCGTCCTCAACGTACTTTTTCAACACTCGACATCACTCACCTGAAATTTGACGATAATCTGGTCCAGCAGAGGGCGTAGTTTCTCGCAACAATCCACTGCAGCGTAGAATATGTCGTCGGACGCCTCCGCAGTTGAATCCTTTTCCTCCTTCCTGCCATCCAGCTCAACCTCTCCATCGTTGCTTTGGAACCTTTCTTTAAGTAATGCCTGCTCCATGATGAAATGCTGTTGGCAAGCATACTTGAAAAACTCACCGTTTTCACGGTCGTTCAAGATTTGCGAGATGTCTCGATTGACAGTTTTACAGTTCAACGCCGATAGATTGTCGTCAGTTTCTCGACTAGTTGTGCCCCTTTCGAAGGTGAGGGGTTTTCCATGCTGATGCAGACAGTCACGACCACGCTGCGAACAACACAAGTCGATCTCAGCTAGAATCTGATCAAAGCAAAATATACGTTAAATTATCAAGGAACTCTGTGAAAGACAAGATAGGATTTTGTTTTAAAGGTACTGTCCTTCACTCAAATAGCCTCATGAAACCAAGTCAGACGGCTTTGTGAAAAGAAAAATCACGTGGAACCCCAAGAAAGAAATTCGACTGAATAGCCCATTACATTGCACACAAAGACCCTCTTTCCAAATATCTTAAAACTTAACATAAACAAATACCAGCGGAACATAATTCATGTACCAATACTCCAACAGACAACTCCCACGACATTTTCAATCATACTTCAAATTTAATTATAACATTCACAATCATAACACTAGATCCGTCAGCAAACATACATCTCCCAACTCATAGAACCCAAATCTTTCTGCATAACATTCAATTATTCAATACACTGGCGCAATATCAGACATTTCCCCTCACTTCACATCTTTAAACGTAAACTAAACTGTTCTTGTTTGATTGTTAGCAGTACAGCGATTTATGAATACACTTTTGTTATGCATGACTGTTTTGTCAGTCCCTTTATGTTTTGTAAAGATTATAAAGAATCTTACCCGGAGTAACTGCCACCTTGATGTTACCTGGATGTAATTTGTTTGGATCAGTCTCAGCAGCTCTACGCTGGCGACGAGACTTCCACATCTGACTGCTTCCCTGTAGGACTGGACGCACGGAGCTTCCAGAGGTATGACGACAGGTATTTGGTGAGCCGTTCGGTGATCCACAGAGTCCCTTGAAGCGGTGCCCTGACTTTGTATCCCTTCTTTCGTGTGGAGTTCGTTGTGTGCAATTGCAAGGACTGTGTCAGCCAAAAGCTCTCGCCCTTGTCGTGGGTTGTACCCCAATTCTACTGCAAGTATAATATTTTCACGAGCTTTTCTCAAACACACGATGGCTTCTTCGGGCTTACATTGGCCATTTCGAGCTTGTACGGTTTTTTCAAGTCCCCATTTACGGTATGTCTGGGCAAGGTATAACGCTTTTGTTGGATCCGCCATTTCATGCACTTTTGTTAAACTTGTTTCAGCCATTCGGAACATAGAGTTCTTGTAGTGCAATATGCCATATTTGAGGTTAGCATTATCTTGAGATGCACTGTATGCAGACTTGTAGTATTCTAATAATTTCTTATAAGCCTTTTGCCTGTTCCATTTGTTTTTTTCTGGTACTTGCCAAGCACCAGTACGATCATCTTGATACTCAAATAATGCAGCACTGTCCATCACTTTCTCCCATATGTCACACCTGGAGTCTACATCTGGCGAACTGCTTTCGAGAAAGTCGAGAAAGTCGGCAAAGCCAATGTAGAGGTGCAGCTTGTCATTATTAGAATAATACTCCGATCTGTGAAGTATGTCTTCATAAACCCGCCTTGCTTCATCGTATCGTTCAAGATTTTTTAGTACATTAGCCTCATCTACTAGTGCATATTTATGCCATTTGTTAAGTTTGAGGCATTTTCTTACATATTCTAGCGCTTTTTCATTCCACTCCTTCATTCCGTGATGGTTTCCATCTTTGGACGCAATCTTAGCGCGATGGATGTAGCACAGTGCCAGCTGATAAAGGCTCTCGGAAGCTTTTGGACCATTTTGAATGTCACGTTTTAAGATCTTTTCAGCTTTTTCAAACTCTTTGTTATTTCGATAGTCTTTAGCTAGATTTCGACATACTTCATGCAACCCGGGGTTCTTTTCGTACGCCTCTTCCAACATTTTACGACCCTCTGCCTTTTCCATGCCGGTGCTGCGTCGACGTAAATTCAGTCCAAGGTTAGATTTGGCGAGTTGATACTCATCTTTGACCTGTATCATCTTTTCCCAGTATGATTTATCTTCATCCATTAAGGCCTTTCCAGCCTTATCCATGTCTTCGTAGAGGAGCGCGTATTTTGCCTCGTTTTTAAACTTCTTCTTAGTCATAAGCGCAGCTCCAAAGAGAAAGTTTGAATCGTTGGGAAACTGCTGGTGCGCTGCCTGAAAGAGTTGTCGAGATGTTTGTACCACACTTGGTCCAAGCCGCGTGAGAGCTGTAGCTTTCACTGCGTTGATGACTCTCTGATCTTTAGCATCCAACTTCAAACTATCGAGTTCAGCACGCAAACGTTTAACCTCTTGTTTTTTGTGCGATTTTTCTTCGATCCACATGCGATTTAATAACGCGACACTTCTGTAACCATTCCGCAACTGGGGTTCTACGAAATCTTGTATGTACCAGTCTGCCTTAGAAAGAAATTCTTTTGCCTTGTATGTATTCCAGTGTAGTCGTTTGTCACATACCTCTAGATACGCCCTGAAGAGAAGGCCTTCTACTCGTAGTAAGTTTGGTGTTTCTTGTAAGTCTTCACTGAAGGTTTCCATGATTTTTTCATAGTCAGTGAGGAACTCAGTTTTAAGATCCCAAGTGAAGTGGCAAGGCCGTTTTTCCCAAGAGCCTACAGATGCCATTGTCCTCTTTGTCTGTGTCTGTTAAACACGTTCATTTTTTAACTGTCATTTTTCTCTCAATTTTTGCCCTTTTTAAAGATATGAGCTCAATGTGGCTACTATACTATGAATGTGGCTACTTTATGAAAAACGAGTTTAAAATGAACGTGTCGTAATACACGGTGTATGCATTTTTCTATGAATCTAGTCTCTACGGGCTCCAATCGAGTCTATTAATGCAAGCATTTAAGCCGAGTCGAGTAATTTTGTGGGAATGACTCAAGTCGAGTCATTGGGTCGTATGAATGAAAACTATAGCAAATGCTTACAAACATCAGCAAACAGTAAAAACATCTGCTTCCTAGTACAAGCATTCAGTAAAAGCATTTAGTAAATTCCGTGTAAATGTTTTTCTTTTACTAAAATGTAAATGCTATAGAAGTTACAATGTTACATGCAAAATCAGAATCAAAATAGCCCCCAATTTAATTCCAAATAAGACATGCATACAAAAACCATAAGTAAATTTCCAATAGAAAAAAATTACTGAAAAACGGCAGTTAAAAAATGAACGTGTTCATGGGTTATTCATTGTGTCTATATGCCGAGATGTACAAACTGCCCAATTCCACGCACACACCAAGTACCGCGTGTAGCACTGGATCCAAAAGGGGTCGATCTAAAAAGAAAAACAATCGATAATTAGTAGGATGTCAGCGATTACGAAGCCGATCAGTTTGACAAAAATTCACTTTTGAATCGAAAGAAGGTGGAAAAAGAACTCTTTGAAGTGAACTTGCCTCAAGAACACAGGGGATATGTTGAGAAAAACATATACATGTATCCCCAAAATCAAGCCAGAAAAGCAAAATCTTCCGCCAGTAAGCTGAAAGCTGAATATAAGCGTTTAACCGGTTTTCCTATCACAGAGATACACTAATGTGGAGACAATTAACTTTTAAAATCGTCTTTGTAACCGCGCTTATAAATGAAACCCAACGTTAATCCCCAGCTCCGGTCCGAAGTTCCCAGGTCTCGAACAACCTGCAGTCTTAGATCAATCAAAGCTGCTACTTTGCATCCACTGAATATGCAATCCACTCCATATTTTCTTTCAAAAAGAAAGAAAGTCGTGCATGTTGATGCAGTTCCTGTTATAGACACCAATACATACACTGCCTCCTTGACAATAGATCTTTTGTCATACGAGAAGCTCCATAGTCACCCTTTCAGTGCTCCAAACCTCAAGCTGCTCTGAAGCTAACTTGAAGAATGACTACAGCTTATAATTTATATGGCCCCATTAGCTAGTATTTTCTGTGGCCAAAACGCCAGTGACAAGGGCCTGTTTAGCTCCAGGACCTTGATGGCCATTAATGCAGTTTGGATTTGCTTATAACTGCCAGCCTGCCGTAACATAATCGGTATCCGGCAAAATACCTGGGAAATCAGTGTTGAGCTGTCAAGAAACGGTGTAATAAATCTATTGACTCCTAGCGTAAAGACTGTTTTGTGAAACCCTGCGCGTTCTCTTGTAGAAATCTGCAACATTTTGGCATCAAGAATGACAGGCCCTCGTAATATTTCTGAATTTATTTATTTGGATACAGTCGTAAAATCCTCCCTTTATCTTGTAATATGGAATGGTACTTGTTTCTGCAAAAACGCTCACGTTCTATACATATTGACGTAGTCCCTCATGTCAACACTTACGGTACACTCATATTTACAATAAACTAAGCAAGTAGTATATATAGGAGAATACTGGTCCAGAGCATATATAATAAGATTAATATTGGGTATATATACAACATATTTTAAAACATTCTTTAGAGCTCTGGATAGAACCAGTATTTTTACGATTTTTATTGGGTATATATACAACATATTTTTTATAATTTTGTA
>JAULKO010041409.1:0-10983 GCA_032356045.1 Mediaster aequalis | reverse complement strand
AAGAGAAGAAAAAAGAGGGAGGGACAAAATTAATAGTCACGCCCCCCTTTTGGAAAATCCTGGATCCGCCACTGGCTGGACGTGACCAAAATTCACAGCAGTTAGCCGAGGCGTGGCAGTAAGACAAGTCATCAAAATATACAGAACTTAGATGAACCAAGAATGCTTTCATTGAGTAAGGCTGCCTTGATTCTCCTACCTGGTGTGTGGGTCGCGGTCCTGACTGATGGGCTGCACCCGAATGAGTGCTCGGTTGACGGTGTGCGCTGCCCCCCTGCTTGGACGGCCTGGGGTGACTCGTGCTACGCGCTGACAACACAGCCGCTGTACTGGGCCGAAGCGAGAGAGATGTGCCGAGAGATGAAAGCCGAGATGATGGTTCCTCGATCACAGGAAGAAAACAACTTTGTCCGGAGCATGATTCAGGGCAGCGGTGTTGACCACTGGATCTACTGCACCGGCTCTATGGGATGGGATTGCCCGTACGGAAACTGGATATCTGATGAACCAGGCGATTCCTCGTTCTGTGGAAGGATAACGCTGACGGGAGAATGGAAGGATAGGCGCTGCACAGGAAGTGACCGGTACCCTACGGTGTGTCGGCAAGATCATGCCCGCATTGACACAAGTTTTCAGTTGAAATCTTGGCGGCATCTGGCCTCTTATTTGCGGGGTCAAGTGATGAATACAGGCCCAGGCCCTTGTGGCGTAGCTCTGCGTAGCGTAGTGTGCGATAAGTATGCTGGACTATTGAAATGTCACTTACGGAATTGATCCCTCGGGATTGCATCAACATGTGATCAGAACGATCTTAAAACTTTGTGAAGTATACATTTTTTTTCCAGGAATAACGTTCAAACTGAACTCCGAACTCCCTTGGGATTGTATCAAGAATATTCAATAATTTAATTGTTACAAATAATTGAGACTCAATCTATGCTGCTCTGGTCATTTTAATAGTTCGTTTACAAAGTATAAATTTTCCCCAAATTGGTCGATGTTCCTCCATGTTGATACCCAGTCGCTAGCTACGACCATCGGGAACAGATCAGTCGCCGACTTTTTGCGACCTGAGTGTAACTGCGACGATATTAAGACGATCGGCATCAGTCGCCGTTCGAAAAAAATCAGTCGCAGGAGTAGAACAATTCCAACTTCTGCGACGTGTTCCCGACAGGCGGGAATCAATCGCAGTCGACCTTGTTCCACGACAATCACACAATTTCTCAGTTTTGTGACGTGAGCATGACTTTTCTGCTTGATGCCGACGGTTCCGTCGCAGCGCAAGCAAATCGGAGGTCGACCTGGGGGCAGCTTTAGGCCCCATTGTGATCACCACTGCAGTAATACAACTCAAAGAGCACATTTCCAATCCTTTTTGAAACTGAGCGGAGTTCCGGATATAAACGTCAGAGATGGAGTTTGAAGAAAACGCTGAATTGTTCGCTATTCTGTGTATGCCCTGATAATCAAAATATATCGGTTTCCGAGACGTGGTGTTGAAAGCTTCACGCTGAACGATTTTTAGACCGCAATTAATATCGGTTTCTCGGGAGAGAAAGGGGAGGCATTCATGACAAAATTCACAGTAGAAATCGGTAGCGTGGCACAATACCGGCTGCCAAGAAAAAGATAGTTCAAACAAACAGAACTGAAACGAACCAGCGATGCTTTCTTTTTAGCAACTATTTCTTTGCTTATCATCTCTGTTGTTCTGTTGATTGTGTGCATTGGCCTCCGGCTTGGCCGGCCTGGACAAACTACGCGCTCACTACACAGCAGTTGAACTGGACCGACGCACGCGAGATGTGCCAACGGATGGGAGACGACCTGATGGCACCTTTGCTCATAGGAGGAAATGACTTCGTACGGAGCGTTATTCAGAACAGCGGCGCTGGCCACTGGATTGCCTGTAATGACATAGATAATGGGGGGGGGGGGGCGGATTTCGGAGGTTGAAACCGGCTCGAGGGGCAACCAAACGGAGTGACACTTAACGATTGTGCAAGGATGACATCGTCTGGAGAAAGGACGGACTTATCTTGTTCCCGTTTGGTCTTTGCTGTGTGTACCTATGAACAGTTCCAGTTGCAAGCTTGGCGGCTGCTAGTCTCTTGTTTGATGGATCACGTGGTGGCAGAGTTCCCCTGCGCAGTGCAGTGCTCTGACGATCCCGGATGTCTCTCCTTCAACGTCCTTCACCATGGGAACACGAAGATATGCCAGCTGAACCATGCGGGACGATTCGGTGTCGACTGGGACCAGTTCACCAAAATGACCAAGCCTCTCTGCATTTACGGAGAAAAATTACTTAATTCCGAAGTAGAGCAAGCACACTTAAAAAAAGAGGACTGGATATTTTGACTGTTTAAACTTCTTCTCAAAGAAACCGTATTTTGAATTGTCACAGCATAGATATAATTTACCCGCTTAGTTTATAGACCATTTTCACATCTCGTGACCGAAACAACAATGCAGCCAGGCCATACTGGACCGCCTCCGAGCGAAGTATGTGCTAGTACGCGATTCAAACAAAAATGGCCGACCCTCCGGCTCATTTGTCACCGTTGAACATCTGGAAGGTGACGAGAGAGACGGGTATTTAACCAGCATTAATGCACCGAACCATCGGACTTACAGAAGAGGGTTCTCCACGAACGTTAAATCAACGTTAAATTAACAAGGGGTATGTGATTCACAGCTTCGTCGTTTGAAACTGTATTGATGGGACAACGTTTCTTCTTCTTGTCACAGCCCGTAACAAAGGATTATATAAAAAAAAATAATTTCCGGTTTTACGCTTCCCTTTTAGCTGTGAACTTTTACGTTTTTAATAGAACCATAATATTTCACAAATTTCTCTAGGCGGTGCAATATGGCGGCATTGATTTGAGCATTGACTGGTGACGTCATGTGAAAAGGGTCTTTAAATAATGTCCCAAATGCAGCTGGTTGTTAGTTCGTCACGTGTTCAGACTTTCAGGAACTTTGGGATGTGTTAGTGGCTACAGCAATCGGAATGATTCATTTTATTTGCATGTGCTGTAAATAAGGCAAACGATTTGTCAGATCCCGTGTCGTTATAGATATACTGTCCGTGCTAATTTCGAGTTTCACCCCAAAACATGAATTCTTTTTTCAATTGCTTTTTTCTAGCAATGCAGAAATTACTGTCTTTTAATTGAGACATTGAACGAATAAAACCCGCCAACGTTTGGTTATCGAAATCTTTATTCACAAATTTCGAATTATCGTCGGGCAGCAAGTAATTCAGCCGAGTTTAGCGAGCGCGTAATGTGTGTAATATACACAACCTTGCCCCGCAATCTGCGACGGTGGAAAAACGAGGACAATTGTTTGAAACGCCTTGAAATATTTATCCTCCAACCCACAGAATAATGGCAGAAGAATGCATGTATTCATAAGAAAGAAATGTGAACTTTAATCTTTTCCGGAGGCATTCAACTATATAGCGGTGTATGTAGATTTGGGGCGATATTTTTGTTGGGTTTAGATGCATGTACTTTTGTAGTCTGGTAACGCTATTAAGTACTGGAAGTGGCTTATTCTTTCAAAGGCTGCAGTGGTTACTAGACGCGTAGAAAAGACAGACTAGGGCCGTGTCTGAAACGGGTTTCCAGAGCTACGGCTACGTCTATTGTCAGATTCGGACACGGCCTAATGTTTACTTTGTAGTCCCCCGAAACGAAGTAGCTCTAGTTAAAAAAACGCTTCTTGTGGAGAACTGAAGATATTCCAGAGTGAAGTGAATTTCTATTTCGTTCGAAAAAGTGATTTTCTGTGATAATTCGTTAGCAGGAAAAACAAATCTATTTTTCTCGCGAGCACGGACAGTATATGTTTAAGACTTCACCACAGTGAGTTATAGATACAGTGTAAATTTGATTATTGATGCGTGATGATGTAGAAATTCGCTGTTGGATTATTATAACATACACTGACCCTTTTAAGTTTTAGTGTGATCACTGCGTGATTGTTATTAAACAGAGTTCGCCCAGTGATGAAATTGTTCGTACTTTTGCTTCATCTACATAGCCATCCATAAAATCCTGTAAACTCCTGTAACAGTTTCGCTATTCCTATCGGTCGAGAGCCCGTCACGTGACCGTGTTTAAACCTTTGTTTAAAGCCCGCTGCAAGTTGCTAATGCCCGCTGCGTCAAAAAGTAGCCCGGGAACCTAGCGCCAGCGTAGATTGGTTCCGTCGTCCTAAAAATGATGGAGGGACTGGGAACCAGTCTAGCCCCAGTGACGTCGTGTTTAGAGTACTTTTATTTTCAACCCAATTTCACGAACATAAAAAACAAAACGTATTGATTCTGAAACTAGTCGAAAATTGGGAAAAGATTTTTAAATTATTTATAGTCATATTTGAATATTTTTCCGTTTTAAAGTTGTTGCTGAATGGAGAATTACAATTCGTCTTCATGCAAGGGCGTAGATTCGAGTCTACAAGTGGAGGAATGATGATGAAATTCCAGAAACCCGCCGACCGTGGACATTTGGAACAGTTGGGGGGGGGGGGGGGGGGGGGGGGGGGGGGGTCAGTTCTAACACTAGCGGGCGCTGTTTGTAACACGTTGTATATTATTTATTGTCCATATAAACACGTACATACCGCATTTTACCCAAGTCAACTGGGAATTTTACGTGAAATTTATATTTCCGTATTGGCCCTTGGCCTCTTCTTTTAATTTTCTCTTTTCCGTCTTTTTGTTATTTTACAAAAATCTGGGGGGGGGGGGGTGATCCTATGGACCACCCCCCGGTCAAAAAGTGGGGGATATATCCCCCCTCCCCCGGAATCTACGCCCTTGTCTTCATGACTAGGGACGTACTTATAAAGTTTTGATCAAAATGTCTGACATCGACTCTCGGGACTTTACGTGCAAACTATATACTACTCGACTCAACTTTGCAACCGTCAATAACGTGATGACATTTTCACATTATGATTACGTGATGACAGCCTGGTTTATGGTGGGCATGTTGAAAGGTAGGCTTAGGGATAACGGATCGGGAATGCCGCTCCGTAGGCAACAGAGTGTGCCGTGTTTACGTACTATAAACGCTGGGACCACCATGGTCATAACAGTATGAGCCAAACACACCGCAAAGGTCCAAATTCTGACTTTAAAAATAACCAATTTCTATTTTTATCCTTCCTCCGAAATTCAGGCTACAGTTTTTTCAGTCGGTTTCTGAATCGTATGGATGAAAATGAGAAAACAAATGTGTTCAACATGTTGAATGCCTTTGATAAATCGTCCAACATTGTAAAACAAATCGTTTGTTCGGTAGCGAGGAAAACCATGAGACATTTTTGTGTCAATATTTATAAGTTTTTTTCGTTTTTAAGGAAAAAGGATGTTTATGAATGGGAATATGTGTGGGCTGGTGCGTGTGTAAACTTGTGATTTATAATCGGTGAGGGGCCTGGTCGCCGATAACGATAACGATAACTTTATCGGCGACCAGGCCCCTCAACGGTAATAAACTAGTATAAGGTTACACTTTTATTCCCTTAATAAACTGAATTTTGCAAGAATCATATTGTGTTTTACCTGTATGCACGAGATTAGCATTCTCGCAGAATGGTTATAGTTATGGTTATTTGTTATTTGGTTATTGATAAGTAATGTTCTAAATGTATCATAGATAAAACCCAAACTATCTGATTTCCAATCTGGTCTGATTTGCGCATTTATTTTTAAAATTTCGTGTGATATTTTGCGTGTAAACGTTTAAATAGCCCTGTGGCCGATGGTTATTTCATTTTCGTAAGGCCAAAAAGAGCTGTGTGTCATGAATTGTGCTTTTATAATGAAATAGTCGCCACGATTATTTCATATTTGATTATATTCTATATAGAAGGACAATTACGGGGCGGGGGGGGGGGGGGTGAGAATTATTTAAGTGCTGGAGTTTTGCCAGCACACGAGCCTCTTCGCCAGAACGTGAGGGCGCTGTGAAAGGTAAAACAATCAGAACAAAATGAACCTGTAAACGTACATCTTGAAAGTTGAAGCTGGGAGTGTCTGGTAATTTCACATTTATTCCACGAAAATAAATAAATAAATAAATAAATAAACAAAATAACAACACACAAAACACCAACACACAAAACACACATCAACTCACAAAACAACTCGAAAGACCCTCAAACCCAGCCTTACAGACTCGGCCGTGCGCGACTCAATTACGCGGAGGCAATATTGTGTCTCCCGGCCCTCTCCATATACTGCAATTAATGCCAAAGGAATACCGTTCCAACTTGTTGTGAAGTGGAGTTCCGGATATTAACTTCAGAGACGCTAAGGAAAGGCTGAATTTTATTGTTTGTTTACATGCGCATGATCGGATAAGCAAAAAGGCAGTGATGCTTCTAAAGCTTCAAGGTTATTAATTTCCAGTAAAAAAGTAATATCCGTTTCTTGGTGGCGGTGGCATTTGTGACGTGACAACAATTCACGGTAGTTAGCCGAGGCGTGGCAGTAGCTGTTACAGCGCCCTCAAGTGACATGCACCTGTGTTTCCCAAGACGGCAGTCATGTGAGAATAAACTAGCACTTCCATGTCAGACAGAATCGTCTCTCTCTCTCATCCTCTCGCATTCAATGCTTAGCCAGGAAGCATAATAGTAGCACCAGTCACTAAGTAAAAGGACTACAACCCATCGAGACCTCCGCCTCACTAGTGCAGACGTCTTAACCACTCAACCACCGAGCTTGCCGGGGTCGTCTGGCCGATTCGAATCCAATATAGCGATGTGTTGGCAAGATCATGCCCACAGTACAGTGACTCAGTTTCAGTTGAAATTTAAGCGGTCTCTGGCCTCCTGCTTGTTAGGTCACGTGCTGAATGTTTCATGCCAGCAGCATCAACGCATGCGCAGTGGAGTGCTCCTGCAAGACTGGATGTGTCTCCTTTCACGGCATTGATCAAGGAGTGAGGAACATTTATTTCCATTCTGCACATGACAATAATGCATACAACTAGAGGTTTCGTGTTTGTTACGAACACGAGGTGATCGGGCGGGGCATTTCGTCATTGTACTTTTTCAGTCCAATGACAATGAACACTAACCGTGCATGACTTACATTGAAAAACATGAATGACATTGAAAACAAAATGATATTGTAAAAACAAAGTTTATTGGCAATTCAGTAACATTTCGACACATGATTTTTAATTTTAATGACTTCCGGTTTGATGACGTCATCATTTTGAAACTTCACAAAATAATTCAGTTTTGGCTAACGAGTGTTTGTGCTCAACTGTGGTTAAAATATTGGTTGTGGATTTCCAATTCTAGAAAATGAACTTTCTTTGATGTGCCGCTAGAAGGCGCCCTTTCATGTGATCACGTCATCAAGCCTTCTGTTGTGTATGGCATACAATTCTTAATATTTTATTAATTTGGTTGATTGTACTAAAATACTTCTGTTTTCAAGTTGTATTCGCTTATTGTTGCATTTCCGGTAAAACTGGAAGTTAAGGTCAAGCGACTTTGTGTCCGGGAATAAAAAAAATGTTGGCCAAGGTTAGGTCTACAAGATCACAACATATGAACATGGTATCTCACTCATTTCGAAAGTTGTAGTTCAAAATATACCTTTAAATGTTGACCTTCAATCGCTAGTAATTTGGTATCTGATGATATCATAGTGACGTCATAATAATATGCGCATCTCAGCAACAAGAGTTATGTTCGTACTAGGTTTCATGTTTATCCCATGAACAGTTTCGAAGAAACTGAGTTAGTTTTGATTTGATGTTTCTCTTCGCATTTCAAATTTACCTAAATTTGACCTTCCGGTAACACCGGAAGTAAATGTTAGATGACTTTGCCCTCAAGTTAAAAAATGTTGTCCAAGTCTTGATCTATCCGATCCCAAATAGTAAACATCATAGTTGTATCTTTTCATGGGATACAGTTGAAAGAATTTGGTCATTTTGTTCAACTAAAATGGCTTGTAATTTGACACAGGATGACGTCATCATAACGTCACATTTGTATGCGCACCTTGAGATCAGGGTTGATGTTCCTGCCAAGTGTCAAGTTGATACGTTGTGCCATGTGGAAGAAAGTTGCTGAGAATTATTGTCGGGAAAAAAACCCGTAGGAAAAAGATGGAATCGTACAGAAGCAATAGGTGATCGGGGGGTCTATCGCCCCTGCACCTCTAATCAGTAGTTTTCATATTAGTGAGGAAAAACGTTTTGGGTCACCTCTTCAAAGACACTTGATAACAGTTGAATGAGCGAACTGCTGTCCATTCTGCGGAACTATTTCCCATGATTATTTCATTTTCCTATAATACAGTATGACGTTGACGCGGGGGTTAGGCGTGGGGCGGGGGGCACTCTGAGATTAGAAAACAGGAGTCTGTGAGTAACAATGAATACGAATCTCCTCGGCAGAACATGACACCACTGTTGGTGACAAAACGCTTGGAAATCCATAAACGTTGATCGTGAAAATTAAGCTGGTGGTGTACGGTAATTTGCCGCTTATTATTTATCAGATTTTCCGGAATGAACAGTATTTACCTCATGGTATAGGTGAGACATTGGTGGCGTATTTTTTCGGGTAATACCCTACGTCTTGGCCAGAACGTAACGGCACTGTTCTGGGCACAACACTTAAAAATAACACTAAAAATAAAATACTTAACATCGCAATTTTAACCCATGAATGTTCAACTTGAAAATTGAGTAAAAGGGGTGTTTACTGCAGATTGGCTGTACGTGCGACATTGGCGGTGTATGCCTACGTAGTACATTGCATATTCTTGAGTATACAATTTCCACAAAGTAGTCGAATTCGAACCAGCGACTCAATTAAACCGAGGCTCCATTGTACTGCAACAACAAGGTCACCGTCGCAACCCTTTTGAAACTGAGCAGTGTTCCGGATATTAACTTCAGAGATGGAGGGTGAACAAAAGGCTGAATTATTTCGTATTCGGCGCATACCCTGCAAGCAAGAGGTATTGATTGTCGTCTTCCGTTGGTCAGACGTTCTGTTGAAGCTTCATGCTGAATGGCATTCATATGCCAAAATTAATATCAATTTCATAGAGAGGAGCGGGAGACATTTGTGACAAACTTCACAGCAGAAAGCCGAAGCGTGGCAGAAAGACAAACCGGTTTGCGAATAATCAGAACTTAATCGAACCAACGATGCTTCTTGCTGATCCTCTCTGGCGTATGAGTCAAGCATGGCAGCAAGATTGGCTACGAAGTAAACGATAGTTACACAGAAATTTCACGAGCCAATGATGCTTTCTTTAACTACTGTTGCCTTGCTTAGCCTCTGTGTTGTACGGGTCCAGGGAACTGACCGCGGGTGGCATCAAAATGACTGTTCGGTAGACGGTGTGCGCTGTCCCCCTGCTTGGACGGCTTGGGGTGAGTGGTGCTACGCGCTCACTACACGGCCAATGAGCTGGGCCGAAGCAAGAGAGATGTGCCAATGGATGGGAGGCGAGATGATGGCACCTCGTTCACAGGGGGAAAATGACTTCTTGCAGGGCATGATTCAGAACAGCGGCGGGGACTACTGGATCGCCTGCAATGACATAGAGAACGAAGGGGAATGGGTTTGCGGAGACGGGTCGGAGTACACATACAGAAACTGGGCGGAAGGTGAACCAAACGAAGGGCAACTGGGTAACTGCGCAAGGATGACACTGACAGGAGATTGGAGGGACAGATCTTGTTCCCGTTTGTTCTTTGCTGTGTGTACCATTGGTCCCTTGAACACGAAGTTCCAGTTGCAAGCTTGGCGGCTGCTGGTCTCCTGTTTGGTGGGTCACGTAATGGCAGAGTTCCCCGTTACCGGCATCAACGCCTGCGCAGTCCAATGCTCAAACGACCCCGGATGTCTATCTTTCAACGTCCTTCACCATGGGAACACGAAGATATGCCAGCTCAACGATGCGGGACGATTCGGTGTCGACCGGGACCAGTTCATCAAAATGACCAATCCTCTCTGCATTTACGGAGAAAAATGACTTAATTCCGAAGTAGAACAATCACGCCTAAAAAAGAGCATAGGACATTTTGACTTTTAACAACCTATTCTTATAGAAACCGTATGTTGAATTGGCGGTATCACAGTATAGATAGATATAACCTGCCTATTTAGAAATATGTTGGTTTGTACTTCGTTTTGTGTATAGACCTTCACGAGTTTTGTGATGAGTCAGTGGCTCTATACAACAAGTGGAATGATTAATTTTGCGCTTTGCTGTAAATTGCGCAAGCAATTTGTTAGGGTCTGTGTCGCTTAGAATGAACGCCAATGAGTTCCTAGATTGAGATCAAGTCCTTGGATTGAGTGTTGTCCGTGGATATATACACCCTTTTTCACCCACGTGACCAGATAGCGCCAAATGTAAACAATGCCACCACGTGTGGACCGCCGTGGAGCCATCGTGCTTGATTCAAACGTTTACAACCAAAATGACCGCTTCTTGGGTTCTTTCCCCATTTGTTCAACACCTGCAACGTGATGACGAGAACATGTATTTGATTGCACTGAAGACATCTGCAGATCCATATTCAATCAGGTTTTCAGCCGCTAATCATGAACGTCGATCCAATTACAACACCCAAACATTTTCAAGTATGAGAGACTCTAAATCCACCAAACAAACTAGGGAAGCTTAAAAAGGGCTCGATGCCTACCGTTATTTTTTGCAACAGGATGGGTGAGGAAAGAACTCGTTTTTAAAATTCCAAATTCATATATATACACTGCAAATGTAGAACGTGACGGTGTCCAGTTTTCTGTAGGAATTGCTGCAATCTACCGACCTCTCCGATGTTATTTCAGAAATTTCACGAACGACGTGTTTTGAATATACGTCCGCCTATAGGCCAAATCGGAATTACAAACGCGACTGTACTGCACATGCGCAGTAGGCCAATTACGGGCCACTTTTGGATAAACACG
>JAULKO010041300.1:0-10984 GCA_032356045.1 Mediaster aequalis | reverse complement strand
AACTGTACAGATCAGTAAACGTAGAGCCAGTACTGTGATCTGTTAAAAAGAGATGATTGTTTTTCACCTGAGTTTGAAACAGAAGTTTTTTGACTGGTATGCTACTATCACTTTGTACATATACGGTGAAAGTTTTTTATCCAATTTTTATCCAATTTCTGCGCAGGCGCACTGTAATTCCGATTTGGCTTATTCCTCCTGGCATGTGCTAATGAGGGTTTTTATATTTATTTACCCACAACGCATTGCGATGTTCTCAATCGCTGCAAACGGCCAAAACACACGTGCATTCAAAAAAACATGATTCAAACCCAATTACGAGAATGAAAACAGCATCCAACTTTTTTAAACTGGGAAATTATTACAGCGCTTGCGTAAACGAGGGTCAATCAGAATCGCCACATTGTTCTAGCTACCGGTCCCCATAATTATTTGAGGGCGGGGTCTTTGAAGACATAACAGAGCATCTTAACACATTATGCAACCAGACGCCTATTCTAGTCTCGTACGCAACAGGGGTACGTTGGTTTCAGTAACTGACAAAAATAGTACTCTTTTCTTTAGAATTGATGGCAATTCAAACCGAATATAAATGCGCACATCATTTTCTACAAGCAGCAGCGACATCTTCAAGCTTGTCAGCGGGTTTCAACTGTGGAATAATAAGGGTGTGCTGTATCGATGTAACGACTGATTGATTGTTCGATGGGACAGGTAACCCAAAATGATGGTTGACAAGAAACGTTCGTAGGTGGGTGATGTTATTGCAGTGACATTTCCACACGACGACTGTTTTTGTATGTTCGTGATTAAAGAAAGAATAGAAAGAAAACAGTGTAGCGTTTCTGGTTTACTCTAGTGGGTAACTTTCCTCTACATTTTTCACAAAGCTTATAAACTGGTAGTTCTCCAGTGAGCGTGGTGTTAACTTGCTATAAGTCGATATTTGGGGTAGTTTTGGAGGTATGAAGCCGCGCTATCCATGTGCCAAATGTACTTTCATTTGGGATATTGTGAGTCATCAGCTAATTCCTGTCTGTTTTTGCGATTATTTTAGCACAGTCATTTTAGGAAAGAAATCATTCTTTGTTTAGCCAACCTCAAATGGGTGACATGTGTGGTGGCCTTTCGGGCCTGCTTGAAATGTTCATCTGTGAGTTGTAGGCCTACAGTCTTCGGAGAAGACCGGGTCATATAGTCCGAAACGTTGAGTTGAAGCTGGCTCATGCCAGTTCTGACCGCGAAGTAATGGTATGCCCGTCCAAATGAATAGGGGCTCACATTCAACGCTTGGGCATGTGGCTAGCAAGCTCAAGGGAATTTTGTTAAAGGGCATAAACATTTCATCTTTGCTGGTTAGTTTTAAGCATGATAACCGATATGAGGCGCAGCATTGGGAACGGCGATAACTGAGGACAATCTACGAAGAGAAATGCTTAGAGCAAAAGAATCACTGATGAATAAGCCCTGAAACCCGAGAGCATATGAAAACTAAACAATTTTTCGCGCGGCAGAGAGTCCGGGACAATTTTTTTTCGGCCGACCTTTGGCGTATCATGTTCCCCCAACCAACCGCTAGCAGCTACCGGCGCGCCGTCATATCTTGATAAAACCCACTGCCATTTTGATCGATCTTATCTCACGGAATTATTAATGTTTACCAGGCGGAGGACACAAATCTTCGCTGGCAGGTGGGGGAGACTACGGAGTCAGGAGTCCGCATTCCTCGCTTTAGTGGGCTATGCTGGCAAGCGGGCTGAGGGACCCGGTGTATACGGCAATATGCCAGGCTGGCAGAAGTGTCTTGAGTCGACCATATTTGGCCATGCGATTGTGGCGCTTGCTTGAGCTGAGAGTACGAGCTAGAGCCCGCGTCGAGAGTGCAGCATACCGGTGCGAGCCGGCCTGTTGCCGGCTGGCTCTTCCCGGTGGATTATCAATCAATGAAGAAAACGAAACAAGTGTCCTCTGTCTTCTTTCTCTCTGGCTCGGATCGGACGTGACGCATCTGTCTTTGTTTGGATTTGTTTGGATTTGCAGGGGGACGGGGATGAGTGTTGTGCTTATCAAAATATGGTTTTCGTCAGACTTGAACTTGTGGCGGTATTTTTATGACTACGGTCTAGCGTTAGGGGAGGCCTTATTGCTTCAAACTCACGATTTATCTCTCGGTTCTGAAGTGTTTATACCGAAGTTCCATGATCGCTGTCATTTTTACTCCTTATTATTTCCCTTGTATTTTCCAGTGTAGGTATATATATACCCTTCCCTTTCAATAAGTCTAGCGTTGAAAGTTGGAGGTTTTGGAGCGTTTCGTTGAGTTTGTGTAACTTTTTACACCTGGTTTACAAGAAAGGGAACTTTTAACAGTAAAAGAGAAAATGGTTCTTGATATGACCTATAGGATTATATCACTTTTGTGTCCCCTTAAAGGGTCACCGAAATAGAACTTAATCATTAATGGAAATGATAAAATGCCTTGTTTAGAGATGTAATAAATTAATCTTCTAAATTGGCCAAACAAATGACAATTATGAACAAAAATGACAAAAGCCTTGTTTTACTATATCAAACGCATTTATTAAGACCAATAGTGTTTTCTATTTCGGTGGCCCTTTAAAGACCTCTGGGCATACTTCCTGAATAATTTGTGAAAACGAAAACATTTTTTTTCTTTTTCATACACATCCAACAGCGGAAAGTGCCAATCACAGGATGGATGTAGACAGTAAGACATTCAATATAGAATATCAAAATATAACACAATACAATGATACGATACGATACACAATACAATGCTACGAAACCAATAACTTGAGGTATGATAATTCAGGCAGCATGGGTACATCATTATGCAAGCCGACCGACCACTGCCGCTGGCGGCAACACCAAAAGGGCCAAGGGATCGCGGCCCGTGCGCCGGCCGGCGTCCACCACTGAACGGCGATACTATCGGAATGTGGAAAATTCGCCGCTTCAGCGATTTGCGCTCTTTATTTTCACCGTTTTTTCCGCAATATTTACAAGATCTTGTGTAATAATCTTGAGGTTGCTTGGCGGTGGGGCGTCTCGCCCTGTTGTTGCCGGCTGGCGTGTGCCGGGCCCTGGCGCATGGCCCGCGCCCGTGCCTGTAATTTATGGGGCCGTTGGGTTGACACATCGCACGCGCGGCTGATTAATGACCCACCAGGAGTACTGGCGCGGCGAGGTTTGCGCTGCTAAAGCCGCTGTACACATAGTACATACACAGCTGCCAAACTCGACAACAATCGACTTTGGACTTTCCTTTTTGTTCATTACTTAAAGCGCGATTTTACTTTGTTTTATTGTTTTAAAAAACTACATTGTGTCTTTTTTATGATAAAACCCTTTGAAGTTGGGTCTGAAGCTTGTTCCTTCATGTTGGTGAAAGCGATGAATATATTATATTCAGACAGGCCATCAGCGTGACGAACAGGGGTAGACAGCCCGACAATAGACAGACCGACCGACCAACACACAAAATGACCTTTTATTAAATACAATGAAAAATGCATAAAAGACAGACACAAACCAGAATCAAAACAAAAATCGTTCAGAAATGAACTTGAGTTACAATGTCCTTCATTCACGAAATCTTCAGGAGACTATACTGGCTTATTCATTTTTTTCTCAAAGTGCTGACCGCGGTGTAACACCTGCCTCAACCCGTCCTGATGTCGGCTGCGCCTGTCCCCCGTTCAGTCCTTGGAATTACACGACCGCAAATTGGTTTACTTGTCCGCGGTGTCCCGCTCGGGACATGCACGTATTACTTTCACTTTCAAGTCAGTCCTCGCGTTACAATGCGCCCGCGTGACGATGTGGGCCTGGGACTGGCCAGATCTGAATTCACACGTTTAACGTAGGCATCTGACAACGGCAGACAAATATTGCTGAGGGAAAAGCAGGGAAAAGCAGTTTGAGTTTGAATTCAGTCCGAACGCAATAAAGTGTAGTCAATCTTCTAAGAGACTTCTCTGGAGTTACGCAGTTGAAGGATTGTACATCCTATGGCATATAGCCGTGAATGAAAATGCCATTCTTGGACTATTAGGTTTCCAATTGGGAGTAAGCCGACTTCGGAAGAAATAAACCATGGAGGAATAAGTTCTTATTCCGCCATGAATAAACCGATAAAAGTGGTCTGTTTAGTTATCGAGGGGAAATTATTTGAAAATGACGGCTTATCTGGTCGGGTTTTAAACAGCAAGTTTAAGAATGGTCGTTTTGGGATGGGAATATCACCAAAAAGTCTTCACAATGACAAGTCGAAAAGGTGGTCTTCATAGTTTAAATTACAATAGAGAGCTCTAAAGGCCGTGTCACACGAGGCCGCGGTTCACGGGCAATAAGTTCCAGGCAATCTCCAAGAAGTAAAAACATTGACATATCAATGTTCATTTGCTTAGGAACGTCAACGCACTGTCAGAATAGTGTCTTTTGTGCTACCCGATAATTCATTTAGCCTGCAGTGCTGTTAGTTGCCTCCAAGTTGCTTGTTAAAATTGCCTCGTGTGACAAGGCCTTAAGAGATTGGGTTTTTTTCTTATTGTTTTTAAGTTGGGGCATTTGTAATTTGTTATTTAGTTTACTGTACTTATATGTTCACGCTGATTCTTACTAGATTGCTTCATAAGAGGCCGGCTTTGGGGTTGTCATCAAGAAATCACCAGATGACTCCTCTAATGAGGTAGCCGTGCTGGCATTGTTCCGTCTCGGGGCCGAAAGCTTCATCAGCCTCGATCAGTGATGAGTTGGTAATCAGTAGAAACCTTGTCCTCGGAGGGGGAACTGCACTTTTTAATGCCTGACTGGTGATGCAATAACGAGGTTGGAATTTGACATTGGGTGCTGAACACTGGAGCTAGTTCACTCCCTCCTTGTGCTCGGTCTAAATGTTTCCGAGAATATCCTCAGAAATGATGACTTTATTTTAACTGTACACAATCGTTGTTTCTATATAGAACCCACAGCAGTTCAGTTTTGAAGACGGCCTGATGTTTCGATCCTATCAGAATATTTCTCAAAAGGCCTTGAGAAAGATTCTTCCAGGATCGAAACGTCAGGCCCTCCTATATTTATTTCAGGTCATTCCAGTTGGCAAGCAGTCTATTATTATTTCATCAGATCAATTTAAAGTTGCTTTTAAGCATGTCGAGATAACTGGTTAATGAAATGATAATTTTCAATGATCTTTCTGTATTATTGGAATATTGAATGTTTTAAGTTAAAGGCTGCGGTATGGCCGGGCAATTACATTACCAGTTCTCCCCAAAAGTTTGGGCAACCAACGCTTCCGGTTTATAGCCACCTCCTGTCGAGCGTGGACTTTCAATTACGCCATAAGTAATGGAACAGGGAGGGTTTTTCACGCATAACTTCCGGAACATCATTTCCGAATATACGAACAGTTGTCCGTGCTCTGTGTTTGGGATTGAAATTGCGGGGTGGCGATTTGCTCAGTGTTAATGGGTTTGCCAGTTATTACGGATTCCCCTAACGCCCTGGGGGCTCTGGCCGAACACAGCATGGGCCGTGAACTTCACTTTCTGATTCAAATGCAACTCTGATACAATTAATTTCCGGAATTGGTCCCTCGGCGCGGCAAAACAATGAATTGTAAAACATGTGACGGTATCAGGATGAATCATGTTATGAATAATCAAGTATGAATGGTTATAAATACGTTAGCCATATGCTACTACTTGGGAAAAACAAAGACGAACTTTTACGATCGAACATAACAACAATAAAACCATGTAAAACATCCCTTTGGGATGTTTGGCTTCGAAAAGAACATTCCTTGAGATTCATTCCGACTCTGTAGGAAGTCCGTTTTGTCGTCTTCAGAAAAATATCTCGTGGGCGAAGATAAACAAAAACGACACATGATCACCATCAGAAGGGAAAAGGTAGACCAACATAACCCTAGAAGAATCGGGGAGGGGGACGGATTCCGCCCCGCCCCCATATCTCGGCCAAGCATTGACGGATTGTTATGACATATGATATGCAAATGGTACCATGACAATACCCATGTAAACCGTTCCAATTAACCAAAGCGTTTTGATAAGCGTTCGCCGCGCCGTGTTCCGTGCTGCACGGTCCCTGTAGTGTTAGGTCAATGAAGCAGTCAGCGATGTTTTCACCCTGCCTCGGAAAATATTACATTGCGCAAGAACGGTATAGGTCCGATTTTTATAAACTTTGTGTCAAAATGTGCCTAAGACATCAGCCGAAAAAGTCATAAAGGCACAGCACGAAAAAAAAACTGTGACACTATCGCGGAAACAACTACAAGGAGTGGTTCAAATTAGATTTTTCTCCAATTATAATTTATATGTAGAAGAGGAAACGGGAAACACGCGAAAACTGTCAGACGTCTTGATGAGGTCAACCGAGGAAATGCACAGATTTTTACTAGGAAGTAATTTAACAGAGATTTGCACGTGGCATAGGCCACATGCCGATGGAGGCAAAACACCTCACCAGTCCTTGATTCGGAGACCCAGCCATCTCATCTGTCCATAAAACATACTTTCTTTTTCCCATGGCCAAACTTAAACTTCAGTACGATGAAAGGACTTGGGTATATAAACAGTGGGAAGTAGTAGCTGGTTGCCTCACACCTGTGGTGCAGCGCTGAACAACCACGTTGACATAACACGGGGAAACAGGTGACAGCCACGCCGTTCTATAGCCTTGTACCAGCGAGTCGATCGCGCACTGGCTCCCCGGCCGAGCCGATCGAGCGCGAGCCAGCAGCTCGGGCTGCCGGTGTGTGGCATAAGTTTGGCACGCGAACATGCCCTTATATGGAAGCACTCACACGTGCCGGACCAGTGCTGCACAAAACGGGCGAGTCTGTTATCCAACTCCAGAGATAAAACTAAGAATTATAATAATTATAAATAATAATTTAAGGGGTGAGAAATATATTTTCTTTAAATGTATGAGATCATTAATCTGGGAATCATTATTCAGAAGCGGTATTGATTTATGCTGGGGAAAAAAACGGGGAAATTTGTCTGGAATTTTTCTCTTGTTTTTTTTCCAGGCAGGATGAGGATTTTGAGCAAATAGAAACATCGTCAAATAGCTGTGCTTTGCTCTGTCAACCGTCTCAGAGGGTAGGGTGGAGTCAAGGGGAAAGAATAGTGGGGTGTTCATCCCGTCTGAAAACCAACCATGCAGAATGGCAATGGGTCTCCTCAAATTTCAAATTGTTCAGGTTGTGTGCGAGTCCCCTTCATATTTTGTTCCCCCTTCTGGATTCGAAACTTGGTCTGGCTACGTGAAAGAAAACAAAATCGCCGGTTTTTGTTGTTAACAGCCCAAACTCTCCGGAGGGAATAAGGATTAAGACTGACGGTAACTCATAGCAGATGAGACGATACAGTCTGGTCTTTTCTCTGAGCTTCGGAGGTACACCCCAACATTTTGTGGCAACAAGTTGATATATACATGTATAGCGCAGAATCAAAGTCCTCATATGAAATTATGTATACATTCGTGGGTACCGTATCTTACGGTTTACATGGCAGACTTATGACAGTCCTGGTTCAAGGCAGACCAGATATTGAAGTTTTTATTATTTAATTTCAGATTTCAGACCGGAGAGTCCGAGTTTGTTACGCATCCCGACAACACCGACGAAGGGGCAGACAGTGAGTGCCGCTCTGCCGCCCACACACCGGATCATCAAACCCCTTCACTTCCACACCACCATCAATCCGTATGAAACCATCAAGAAAAGCACAACCAAGAAACAGAAGAACAGGGGAGGCAGGAAAGCCGCACGGGTTGCGGGCAGGAGCAACTCGCTGGAGGAGCTGGCGGCCGGGGAGAATTTGGCTTCGACACCGACCGGCAAGCCGTACATGAGCCGCTCCGGTCGGCCCGTGGGGCGCCGACCATCGAGCGAGAAGGACGACGCCTACAAGCAGTTCATCATCAAGCGTAACGACATCATCGTGCGAGACGACAGAGCCAAGTACGGCACATCGACAAGCTCGACAGGCTTTATCGACAACTCGCAGCTCTACATCGACACATCGGTTCTGAATCTGTCCATGAATGGCCCGCTGTCCTCCCAGCCGAGCTTTGGTGGGCTGGTGGCCGCTACGGCCACTGCGTCCTGCGTCCCGCCTGGTCAGACCTCCCCGACCGCTGCCGACGAGGCCACCCAACCAGACATCGGCCGGGCGACACCTGACAACCAGCCTCAGATGACGGTGCTCCGCAACGTCTTCGTGGCAACGCCTCCGGACACCAAGACAGACCTGTCCGATGTGCTGAACCTGCAGCCGGACTCGCCCGGCGAACTGACCGTGCTGACGGCCAGCAGCCACGTGTGTCCAGAGTGCGGAAAAGGATACAGCACATCGAGTAACCTGGCTAGGCATCGGCAGACCCATCGCAGTGTGAATGACCAAAAGGCGAGAAAGTGCCCTCACTGCGACAAGGTTTATGTGTCTATGCCAGCTCTTAGCATGCACATCAGGTATTAATGAAGACATTTTTGTACAAGTCATAGGTTCCTCTAAAAGCCTATACGGCTTCCATACATTCCTTTATGATAGCGACTGCAGCAATGGCCGTATAACGCGAGTTTAAACGCAACAGGGCGGTGTACCAAAGACCATAAATAATTGCTCAAACGCCTTCGTTTGAATTTGAACTTCGCACTCAGCAGTTTGGAGGTAAACCGCAGGTCTCTACTCAGAACTATATTCTAGTTGATTTCATTTTGCATTTTCTCTGTGGCTGCACTCTGGACAACAAAACAAACAGTTTGCCAAGTTGTGATTGACAATAGAACAGGCATAAACCTCGAACTTTCAACCATGAAACTGTTTACCTGCTTTGGGGGTTTTAAGCACTAAAACGTGAAACTTGAATTCTTCAACTTGAACTTTTAGCTTAAATTCCAACATTATCATCTGCCCGTCTCGAAACAGAACCAACAAGCTGGGCGGAGCTCTGATCACTGAAGCTCCAACATTGCTCATTCTTAAACATAATCTCAAACTTTACCACAATGGCAGATTTTCATCCTTTTCCACCGTTCTCTTTTCCTCCTCCTCGATGCAGGACCCACAAGCTAGGCTGCAAGTGCCACCTGTGCGGGAAGTGCTTCAGCCGGCCGTGGCTTCTGCAGGGTCACATCCGAACCCACACGGGGGAGAAACCCTTCACCTGCCCGCAGTGTGGCAAAGCCTTCGCGGACAAGTCCAACCTGCGAGCCCACATCCAGACGCACTCCAACGTCAAACCCTACGTCTGCAAGAAGTGCAACAAGGCTTTCGCTCTCAAGAGCTACCTGTACAAACACGTGGAAGCAGCTTGCATCAGAGATGCCTGAACGTAGAGCCTTCAAGTTGCAGTTGTTTTTAATTTTTTTTTTATTCATGAGTTTGTTTCTATCTTCACTTAATTTGCTTAGAATGATTGACAATCTGAAATGGCAAAGAGCGCCACTTTTAACTGGGTTCATTAATGTCCAGTCAAATTTGAAGGAACCTTGTATTCAAAATTATTTAAAAACTGGTGAAACGGAGGTGCCTCTTTAACTGGATCGCATTTTCAATGCCTATAAAAGGAACCTTGTATTCACATTTGAATGTTTCTTTAAGTTGATTAAGATATCACTGCCTGTGAAAGGATCATGTATTCAGGATTTTTAAGTTCATTTTCAAAATGCCATTCTCGAGAATGGACTAGGAGTGCACATTTGTATTCTTACTGCCTCTCTTGTATTCAAACTTCTAAAGGCAGACCTAGGGGCCTATACAGTGGAAATTAAATCAGAACTTTTGTAAACCTGGAATTCAACAATTGACATTTTGTAGACAATTGAAAAGGGAAGATTTGGATTTCGGCAAAAACAAATAAGTGATGTTTATGAGACTGCATTAACACGTTTGCAAACAACTATGAATTTTCATATTGGACAGCATTAAAAACGACATTTCTCCCGAATTTTGTAAAACAAAAATGGAAAAAAAGCATATCTATTGAGCTTTGAAAGTTGTAATTAAGTGCTTTTATGTTCAACTTGTACTGGATTCAAGGATAAAATGGAAAACAAAGAGTGCGTAGGCCTATTTCCCACGTTTGGCCACGATCAAAATTTCGTATTGTTGTTTGCAAACGTGTTGCATGCAAAACTGCATCTATTTCTGACACAGGACTTGTAAGATCAACCGCTCTTACTTCCAGCGCCAGCAGGCCTAAACGCCAGTTGCCGCAAAATGCAATTTGCAACTT
Organism: Mediaster aequalis; assembly: GCA_032356045.1. Lineage (NCBI taxonomy): Eukaryota > Metazoa > Echinodermata > Asteroidea > Valvatida > Goniasteridae > Mediaster > Mediaster aequalis. The sequence goes on along the minus strand of JAULKO010041300.1, from coordinate 694 downwards.
CAAAGCTTTGCCGCGAAGTAAAACTCAACTGCTAGGCACATAAATTTTGAGGACAGATCTCCGGGCATTATCGCCCGTTTATTTAAAATGCCGACCGCAGCCGAACTGGCTACTGGTGTAACATTTTAGAGATGCTTTGAAACTTTCGGACTATGCAATTTACGATCGGCACTTTATGTGAGAATTATTTGAAGGCGTGACATTTGGAGTGAATGAAATATGTTAATTTATTGTAAATAGTCGTTTTTTTCGTATTTATACATTTTTAAGGGATGGTTTTTCTAAACAAATGATATTGCAATTCTACTAGAATGTTCACTGTATAGCATTTCTTGTTATTAAAACAAAAATTATGCAATGCTATTTTTGTTTACAAGGAACTTGATGTGGTCGAAGTTTGTTGTGTTCGACCAAATTGTTTTTATATACACCATGTTTTTGTATTATCTTTCACCGATAGTGATTTGTAATAAAACATTGAGCGAAACTACTGAATAAGATATGAGAAGTTGTTTGAACTCGATCAATGATTGTTTTAAATCGTGATGCTGTCGGCAAAAATAGGAAATGGCAAAATGTTTTTGCTGTCGGCAAAAAGGCAAGCCCCTTATGGCCGATCGAGTGCATCAGCATCGTGCATAATAACGTTAGTAATAGAATGGCGCCCTCATCGTCAAAGAAATCCCCCCCCCCC
>JAULKO010041195.1:0-10984 GCA_032356045.1 Mediaster aequalis | reverse complement strand
CCCCCCCCCCCCCCCCCCCCCCCCCCAATCAAAATATTTGACCAGGCCGAATTTTTTTGGAGGTTCACTTTCGGGTTGTGATTTTTTGGGGACAATTCTTGATCATCCCCCCACATTTGGACACAAATCTCCGCCACTGGCCCCTATTATCTTCTTACCGTCCACCTCATAATTGTGACCCTGTTCGATTCCCGGCCGTTGGATTTGGTTTGCAATCTCCACCAGATTCCATGGTGTTTCGCCAGACTAATTGTTCTGAGGGGGTTTTCCTCATCTAATTTCTACTGTAAACATTGGGACTGGAGTGAGATCAGTGCTAATTCACCGATCAAGCTACCCATAATAAAAATGAATGGAGCTCTTCTCTATTTTGTTGTATGTCTAAGCATACTCAGTAGGCCCTACAATTTGTTGAATAGCTGCAGTCACTTAAATCATGTTCGACCTTTCTGTTTTGACAGTCCGCACGACATTTAAGACCAGTTCCACTACTCATCAGTGTGAGGTAATTATTCATGCATTTACAATGTTACGTTGTGAGTGGTCCACAATTTAAATATCAAGAGTTCAAAAGTGTCAACTTAATAATCAACAGCTTAGTTATGGATTAAAATCTTAAACTGAAAGATATACTGTCCGTGCTAATTTGGAGTTTCACCACGAAAAAATTAAATCTTTTTATCAATTGCTATCTTTCTAGCAATATAAATGTTACTCATTTTTAAATGAGACATTGAACGAAAAAAATCCGCCAGTGTTTAGTTATCGAATAAATAATTTGTAAATTTCGAATGATTGTTGGGCCGCAAATAATTCAGCCGAGTTTAGTGAGCGACTAATGTGGGTCAGCTACATCCGCATTACAATCGTAAAATTGTATACAAACTCGCCCCGCGTTCAACGAGCATGGAAAAACGAGGAAAATCGTTGGAAAGCTGTGAAATCTTTATCCTCCAAACCACAGAAATGGGAGAATATCAGTTGCAGAAGAAAACACGTATTCATCAGGGGGGAAAATGAAATTGTATCTTCTCCAGAGATAGAAAAAGGCATTAAACCACCACAGTGTTCGTAGTTTTGGGGAGATTTCTTCTTTGGTTTAGATGCATGTAGTTTTGTAGTCTGGTAATGCTTATAAAATACTAGAACTGGCTTTTCCTTTCAAAGGCTGCAGTAGTCACCAGACGCGTAGAAAAGTCAGACTACTGTTTATTTTGTAGCCAGACTAGCCCCCCCCCCCCGGAATGAAGTAGCTCTAGACAGAAACGCTTCTTGTGGATAACTCAAGATAATTCGTTAGCAGGAACACATCTATTTTTCTCGCGAGCACGGACAGTATATCTTTAAACCAAAAACATTAAATGTCTCATGATGTCGTTTAGCGCTTAACATACATTGCTAAAAACTACGTCGGGAAGGGAAAAATCCCGCTGAAATTTGCAAGAATAATCAGTTCTTCCCCTCTCAAAAGTGAATAAAAACGGGGAGAAATGTTACAAACAATCTTTACTGATCTTTTCGTCTTCTGGTTCCTTTGTTGCATATTGCAGGAGGGTACAACAGTCCAACAGGATGAATGCCGCTCTTGCGACTGCATGAATGGAACATACACTTGCTATTTTGAATGCCATAAGAGTCCAGAAACCTGTGAAGAGGTGAGGGTTTTGCGAATAACTTAACCCAGCGCGGTTTTAACACATTTACCTTTCACCAGATATAACGCCAAACAATGAAATACGACTCAAAACAGATAAATAGTTTTGTCTGCGTAAATCTGTCTTACGCATAATCTTTTAGCTTTCAGTTGCGGTCAAAAACTTACATACGCCGCAGTCCTGCAAACACATCCCCAATTTATTCGAAAGCTGTGAAACAGATCCAAATGATTATATATGCAAGCGGAAGGCCTGTGATGAAGGACTTAAAGCCAGACTTTGAAACATGATTTTATTGATATACTGAGAATTTACAGTAGAACGTGATCAGGTCAAAAATGAAACACATTGGCCCTAATATTTGGTTGCATATTTGGCCTTTACCCTTTTAAACCGAAATTAACCGCCTCTGATTTCCATCGACAAGCTTCTAGCCGAACTCTGGCCAAAAGCTCGATAAGCGCATACTTACTTTGGAACCAGTTTATCACACTCTTTGAAAAACCTACCATTTTCCACAGACGAACCACAACTTTGGGCACAATGTACTTTGTAACCATAAAGTGTATATTCCAATCAATCTGCCACAGAAACTGAACAGCTCTGGAATAATTTCAGAAACAGTTTATTGTTCTAAAATATTTTATGTCCTGAAGTGTATGAAAACCTTTGACCGGAACTGTAGGGGTCAAACCCCCACCCCCGTCCCCACCCGCATTTTTATTATTTTATTTTATTTTACGCGTAACAGTCTCAAACCCTGCCCGTTCGCCGACCTTTTTTAAATTTACACTCTTAAGGCCGGTTCATACTTCACGCGAATGCGAAGCGAATTTATGACGTCAACGACCAATTTTCGCGCTGCGAATTCGCACAAGTTGAACTCATTTCAACTTGCGCGAATCTTCGCCGCGAATGTTTCATGACGTCAAATTCGTTTCGCTTCGCATTCGCGTGAAGTATGAACCGGCCTTTAGTCTGTGGCATATCCAGGTTTTGGGTCCAGGCGGCAAAATTGACCCCAATATTTTTCTTTTTCGCTCGGAAAAATATAATCGGAAAATGTTTCGCCGGGGAGGGGGAGTGGATTGCTCCGCCCCCTTGGATACGCCACTGCTGTTAGCCTCATTTGGCGACTTTTTTACACTAGCCCTGACAGACAAAGCCCTTTCTGCGACATTTTTGTTTCTGTTTCTGTTGCTTTTACGGGTTACAAAATATCGAGCCTGCCCCCCCCCCCGCGAAAATTCCTCGATCCGCCCCTGAAAAGCCTTCTGATTAGAGAAGATATCAGCATTGTTGTTGACGGGAAACACCAGATTTTTTTGGACCTTGGAGAGATTTCTGGATTATTCTATTATAAGCTCTCATAATTAAACAATTCAAGGTGCGGGGTAACAACACTTTTGTGAGAGAAAGAAAACGTAACCCGACCACAATGTTCAATCCACGAATTTGTCTGCCTTCACCCGTTTCTTAAATACCCCTTATCCAATGTCTTTCTTTGTGTTAACTTGATGGTTTCGTCTGTTTCTGTTTATTTGTCTCGATACTGATGTGTTTCATGCTTAACAATTCATAAAATCGCATTAGGCGTATTGAAAACAGCATCTTTGTTCCCTAGTTTCATTTCAAATGAAATAATTAAAGTAAGAATCCTTATTTAAAACATGGTTCGGAAATTTTTCTGAATATTTCCTCTTTTCGTTTATTTAGGGGGAACAAATGGTATTCTTCCAAGACAAGTGCTGCGAATGCGTCTCTATAACAAGTGGGTATATAATTGTGTATCAAAATTACTATCACTGTTCGGATGACGGGTCAAACTTTTATCAGGAAATTGTCATGACTTCTCATTCTATTTTATACGCCATGGTTCCCAACGTGTGTCCTCGTTTCATCATATTTTGCGCCCGACGGAATAAATAGATGAATGGAGCTTGTTCCCTTGTAAATTAAATTGTTTACGTAAATTTCTTAGTCAATTGTTGTTTACGTTTCGATTAATGGACAAATAGAAGAAAAAAATTTATTTTGATTCCAAATGAGAAGAACAATACACTTCATTGGGACAACGGTAAAAAGCGGCGTGTATCATGTGCAATTAAGAATAATACTTGTCTAAAGGTTTCACTGTGATAAAACTCAGAGAACAGATAACATATTTTCAACAGAGCAATTGTGAAAATAAATCCGAATGTCAGATGTATTGACCCGAATCTTGTAATAAAAACTAATAACATTAATGTTATTAAAAAACTAATGTTATTAATGAATGTTTACTGATATTTTCCTTTTCATTGTTCTCCATTCCCAGCAACACTTACATCACTGTTCACCACGGTCGGTAAGTAAAAGCAGAATTTCAACATACCAAAGTGAAAAAAAGGTTGAATATGTCTAGAGTCTCAAGTTTCTGAAAGTATTCGAAATGGTAAAACTGATGATAAGAATCTGGAGATGCATAGCTCGTCATGGACATCTTCAATAAATTTTTGTTTCAATTCAATACATCATTTATTTCCATACTTTTCTGAATTCATATAGAAAGCAGTGATTTGGCGAACATTGCGGTATGAACACGTTTGCAAGCAACTACGGATTTTCACATTTGACTGTTTTTGAAAAGGAAGTTTCTCCCGATTTTGTCAAAAATGTGAACAAGCATATCTATTGAGCGTTTTTGAAGCTGTAATCAATTGCTTTTATTTTCAACTTGTACTATTTTCAACGAGAAAATAAAAAACAAACTTCATACGTAGGGCCATTTATGAAATGCGTGGTTGTTGGCGAACGGGTTTATGGCAGTGGCGTATACGGGGGGGGGGGAGGTAGGGGTACATTTTATTGGGAGGTGCGTATCCAGATTTTCCGGACCAAATTGTAAAATTTTAGTTTAAAAGAGACCCAACTTGGGGGAGGGGTGTAGGAAAATATTTTTGAAGGGGGAGGGGAAAGGAGGAGGTACCACAATTTTGAAGGGCGACGCGTTAAATAGCCTTTGCACAAACGTCCAAACAGAACGCATGCATATCAGCGCACGAGATGAAGGGGGTATGTTGTTATGTTGTTCAATTCTAATGGGAGGGGGTGCGTTCGCACGCTCCGAACTCCCGGATACGGGCCTCTACCCCGGATCCAACTCCTTGATAGGTCACTGACTGACATTTAGTGGGATTTTCCATTCTGAGGTGTTTTGTGTAATGTATCATTTGGAAATTGGCTGCTGCTCTGGGCGCCGTTCCCGCGCACATTCTTTTTTCAGCACAAAAGAGTTTTGATCAGCAACACATTTTACCAGCCAAAATATCATGTGATGTTTGTTGTGTACGTGTGGCTGGTCTCAGCTGAATTGCGCTTGGCTAGTAAATTTGCTAAGCAATATTTCTGCTAGGCATCTCCACGAAATTAGGCCCCGGACTGACACTGACGCCTGCACGCCTCGTTAGGCCTACTGCCTACCCATGTGGATAGGTCAAACAGTGCCTTCAATAGCATACCCAGCATTGCTTTTCACCAAGTTGATTGATTTCATATTTTTCAGTTACATGTTTTATGATGTAAAACATTTTCCTAATATGGAATTTTCCGTAATACGCTTCTTTTTTTTCTCGAAATTGCCCTTCAGACGTTTTTTTAATGTGTCATGTGAATTATTCCATGCAGAATGTTTGGATCCTTTCGTGGTTGGCGAACCTACTTGTTGTCAGTACCTGGAAACATGTACGATCGATCCGGTGTTCTCAGGAACCGAAACCTGCAATGCCTGTAGCGAACCGCTCGTCTTCAACGGTACCGATTGTGTATTCCCAAAAGAATGCTTATGCAAAGACTTGGAAGGCTTCCACAAGGTTAGTTTAAATCATTTAAAAACTTCGGTCTTGCTATCTCGATGGCTCGATATGAAGAGCGTCCTTTCGGTGTGGGATGATACTCTTGTTCGGTTCTCATCTTCCTCTTTTTAGGTTATTTTTGATGAACAAGAATGTTACCATTTCCGACGTATTATTATTAATAGAACTGTATTCTCAGTGATTTCCAAGATCCTCTAAGAAAAACTTCACAGGTTTAATTGAAAGGGAATCGAACCCACGACCTAATTCCTACTAGCGCAGATGTCTTAACCACTTGACCACCGAGCTTACTGATTTGAATCCGATAAAGAATTGGGTAGGCTACACCGAAAAGTTCATCTTCATTCAAGACAGATTTTTCAGTTTCTGATTTGTGATTTACAGGATCTTTTTTCTCGTGGAAACATAATCCGAAAACCTGACGTTTAGCTTACAGTAGCCTGCCGGAACGTCATGGGATAAATATCTCAACCTTGTCTCGAATTTATTATTGGTATGATATATATAATGAGTGGTTTACACTATGAACATCTAACAAAAGAAATACGGTGCACTTACAATGAAAGTCCATTGTTACTTGGCACTGAATCCATTGTTACTTGTTCACAGTGTTAGTTTGGTTTCACTGTCGCTAAAACAACAGAGGGGACTAAAACTGTCCATGACACGTCATGTAATTTTTCACTATATCTGTGAGGTTTTATGATTCAAATCTTTCTTTCTTTAGTCGTTGATTGTACAATTTATTCTTACTTTCCAGCCTGGAGACATTTGGGAAGACTCAACCAAAAACTGTAGCTATTGCACCTGTTTCCGCAACAAAATCGAGTGTCACGATACAATTTGTGATAACCTAGATTGTTCTGAGGTGAGCTGTTTATACGATGTTTGTATTATAACTTCTTCCCTTAAGCAAAACTCCTTGTAAAGCGCCTGTGAAATGACTGCATTGGGTGGGCAAAGTGGGAACTCCAATACTGTCTGGCAAAGTGGGAAGTTATCCAAACCTTACTTCAATCAATCAATCAATCAATCAATCAAACGCTTGGACTATAATTCCCACTTTTGTAGTGTTTACCTTCAAATAATTTCAAGCAACATTGCCTCGCTGCAGCAAAACCGGGGCAATGATGGACTTATTGGCAAACTTCAACCTTCTAAGGGAGGAGGCTGTTTAAGATATTCACCGGCAAGAATTCCCGTATTGGGCTACTACTGAAAGCGGGAATTTCAATCCGATTGCAATCTTTTCAGGACTTTTTAATATTCGGGGGTGGGTTGGGGTGTAATTGTAATTGACCGTCAGCAATATCCTTACATTACGCTACTACTGGACTGGGCAAAGTGGAATCTCGATGCAATATTTTAACAGGCGGAGGGAGGTGTTTCGAAGTCGGCACCATCCCCACATTGCGCTATTACTTAACCTGGGCAAATTGCTGTGCAAAGTCTTAATAGGAAGACGAGGGCGTTTCAATAATAATTAAGAACACGCTCAGATTGTACGAAAAGAAAACCTGAGCAAGTGAAAATATTTGTGGATTGAAACGTAATTTCCACTTTGCTTAAGTTCAGGAGTAGCGCAGTGTGGCCTTGAAAACATTGTAATTCATCCATGATTCCAAATTTGCCCAAACTGAGTAGTACTAGTAGCGCAATGTAATGTTACTGATGATTACGTAATCACCACCTCTGCTCGGTAAATGCCCATAGGTGAATTTTAGTCAGGGTTATTGTTGTTATAAATGCAAATTATAAAACACATAATACAATTGAATTTCCCACTGTGACGAATTCCCATTTTGTCTTGTGCAAATTCTGAATTTGCCCAGATTCCCACATTGCACGTGATAACTGTCCGTCATCAATTATCAAATAATATAAATGTTAACGCACATATTTTACCATGCATTTGTTTTTATCAGATAAAACATTGTTCACAATCATAGATTGTGGAATGGTAACATAAAATAGCGTCTACTCAACTAAAAATTCGGTGTATACAAGTGGTTCCCCAAAAAACCAGTCAGCATAAGCGGCCGCAAATAGATCGGGGAAATTTATTGACAAGCCGGGAGGGGGTGAGAGCCTCTCCGGAATCCCAGTAGCATTTGCAAATAAAACAAACATGCATCTGTATTTGTTCCTGTTTTCACTGAAGTATGACAGCAAAATATTGTGATATTGAATAGAATTGAATACTAAATACCTCCGAAATGGAACAATTTGTTTTACCCATCAGCATTTTATTTGAGGGTCAAATACTAATGCTAAGCCTGTGAACAGGGATGTGCCCTTCCCAACATCATATTATTTTCATTGTACAGTGCTTTCCGAGAGCCTATGATAAAAACAACAGCCACGAGCTGGATCGGGAAGAGCTCGAAACCTCGACCTTCTAGTGCAATTTGCTGGTCATTTCGAATCAGATACAGCAGTGGGTTAAACATTGAACGGTCGATTGCGCTTGTTTAGAAGCAAAGAAGCGAAACCAATGAACACATTTTTAACTGTCGATTTTCATTTTGCCCTTTTTAAACCTACAATAGCACAATGTAAAATAAAAAATCTTGGCTAAAAATCGATTACCTGCAAAGTATCCCCAACTTTTGCCCCAAATAAGACGTGCATGCACGAGTTACTTAACAATAGAAAAATATTTTATGAAAAAGGCAGTTAAACATAAATGTGTAAATTGTGAAATAATTATCTTTTTGGTTTTTTATTAGGATGATTACATTTATCTTCCCGGGGATTGTTGTGCAACATGCAAAGGTAATAACCAGCTATTTTTTAGGGTAGAAACATCATATTATCCCTTCAACTTACGTCACAGACAACAACACTCTCACAACATTGAAATATGTTACAATAACGAAAACTTTATTAATACATTGTTGACTTCGTAAAGAAAATGCTGGCGACTGTTACAAAACATTTTGATTTTTGAGGAACGGATTAGATAAAGTTTCTTAAGTTATATCCCCCATCTTTGCTTGTATTATTTTACTATGAATGTAGCCTACTCGAGTTCATTACGATAAGGTTTACATATAAATCCGACATTTCAAGTTGGTCTGCATGTGTTCTCTGGTCTCCTATAATACAAGAAAAGTAAATCAATTATATGAAAACAATGGTGTGTTACGAATGTAATCGAACAAATTCTTATCTTATCCACAGCATATGGTGTATGGGATGAAATAAAGTTTGGCGATAAATTAACTATGATATTTTGTTTTTTTATAATAGGGGTTCCACCCACAACGACTCGACAGCCAAGGGGTATGTTGCTAATACGTGTTAAATGTAAAATGTCAATGTTAAACCAGTAAGCTTAAATAAAATATGCACTATCCTGTTCCCGAATACCATGGAGACGGTTGCCGATCTGCTTTTCACTACGAACACAGCACTCCACACCATCCCACATCTGAAACGCAAAAGCGGAAATAGGGAGGTTTTTCGGAACCCGAAGACATTAGTTTGGACGTGACTCCACAAGAAAAGCCACACCTGCACAACTATAAGGGTGTTCTGATGTCAGTACCATGATTCCCTGGTAGTTCCTTTACTGAAATTCCATGTACATTACATGCAGTGCATTGGAAACACGTTCATTTTTAATACGGATTTGTTTTTGCCTTTCGAAATAAGAGCACAATGTAGCTTCTTTTCAGTAACAATTTAAAACGTGGCCGAAAATCAATGACCTGCAACATTGCCCCAATTTGACCCCAAATAAGACATGCATGTAAAACCATGAGTAACTTTTCAATAGAAAGTGAAAGATGAACATTTGCAGTTTAAAATGAACGTATTTGGACAAAGTCCTCGAACGGTGTCTTTGTTCAAAAGTCAGTAACTCACGAACAACATGATTGTGTGATTTTTTTTCTGATTTGGATGTTTTTGTTTTAACTAAAAGAAAACTGATATGAGCATTAACATCCATAGTCTATAATAATAACGTACGCGGAAAGTCCACATTTGGTTTCCTTTTTTTTTTGGGGGGGGGGGATTGTTTTGGTCGTTTGTTTTTTATTTTCACTCTGTGTTGGCCCTCCTTAATAACCACTTAACGCCGGTATTATTTTTTACGATGACGCCACTTGACACCGGGTTTATTGCCAGATGGTGCCAGGCCGGCTGGTTGAGGCCATCACTCCCTGGGGCTGCAGGCTCATGTTTCCGGCCTTGGTCGATGGTTGTGGCTGGCTGATGTATACTTTAGGACCTGGTCTGTGCGGGTCTATGAGTCATCCCGTCTTCAATGTCTGGGAAATTCTTGGCGTCTTTAGACGTCTACCGGCGTTAAGTAATTAATATAGTAAACCACACATGATCAAATTAATATATCAAATTGTATTTTGTGTTTTTACCATCACAACCCTCAGAACAACCCTGCTATCATGAGTTCTCTGGACAGTGGTACAAAGTAAGTCCAAATGATATTGATCTTTTGTGACTTATTTCCAGTCTTTTGACGATTACAACAGCACACGTCGAAACGTTCAGAAGACCTCCGGTTCCATGTAGGAACGATATTATAAGAAGTGGTTTAGTTTTAGCTTAGTTTATTTGATTCCGCACATCCCAATGAAACTGGGACCTAATGAAATAGTACATTCTTGAATTTTACAGAAAAGACCAAAGGTATTGAAAATAACATTATGATTATCTGTGTCAGAGGGGAAGTGTAAATATGAAACTAAATATGCCAGAAATATACATATATTTATGTATATAGAGAATATACGTATATAGATAATACCAATATAAAAACTACATGCATTAAAGTAAACAAATTTGGCAGAGGGACAATGAAAGGAAAGTTTTATGATTTAATCATTCGGTTATGAAACTCGCAAGTAGGTGATTTTCAAGTATCGTTGACAAAATGCTAATTAAACTATAAAATGTAACCGCACATCGACTACTAATAACCCACCGTGCCTGAAACCATTTATTGAGGTTTTTCCAGAATTGATGTGTGAAAATTCGACCTTTACCGGTTTTTTTACTCTCTGTGAAGGGCCAACAATTTCATTAAAAATTTGACGCTGCCCTTGGGTCTCTGCAGCGCTACTAACCAACGGATCCACATCATGCTCTCCACCTATGTACTGAATTCATCTTTCATAGCGCTGTTGCCAGTGATATCTACATGTCATGTGAAACTTTAGCACATACTGATCATCATGGTGAACCAGAATTTGTGCTGATTTTGAAGTATTTTAAGGAAGTTTTTCCTTCCCATCCTGTGCCTTTCGGGGTTCAACGGTACTTCTGCACCTCTAGACCATCGCCTATCTTTTGTGACTAGTGGGCCACACATTCTGCTGGTATCAATTGGATGTTCAGTACCGATGAAGCACTTCATGTGCTAATGCGCCTGTCACACTTTGCCGGATAAGGCAAACGCATGAGAAACGAATGTCGATTTTTGGCATCCGTTGATATCCGTTGAAATGC
>JAULKO010041090.1:0-10985 GCA_032356045.1 Mediaster aequalis | reverse complement strand
TTGTTGGCTCTCTCAGGACCGGGGGAGGGGCCGGGGGCTCATTGTGGCCCCGTAATTTGCATAATTATGCTTTGGCCCTTTTACCTGAAATTTGGCAGAGACGTGTGTTGGCCGATAATCTACAACATGGCATCATTTGATTGCATTGCAGTGACCACAAGAGGGCGTTTTACCAATTTGTTTGAACATTTTTGGTCAATAACAGTATTTTTGGCATAGTTTCTACAATTTGTATTCAGATGCCCTCAAAATTCGTACATGTATTATTTGTATAATTATCTTTCATTAGAAAGCATTTTTGGATATCCAATGTCACCGCTGAGGGCGCTATAACTCGTTTTGTGGTCATTGTGGGGAAATATTATTTTTGTATACTTTACCACAAAATAGGACCTTTTCCACCAAATGTTGTAATGACGGCAATCACATAGCTGGCTATAATTTCCCAGTCCAAAACTGCCTCAAAATGCAACATTGGACTTTTGCCCAAAGTCAATATTTGGTAAGTTCAGGTACCAATACCATTTTTTGACCTCCATAATTTTTGTCTATGCATTTCCGCATAAATAACTCAAATGCACGGTTACCATGGATTTTAAATCGGTTGCCATGGAAATCCTAGAAATAAAAGTTAGGAAGAGTCCCCAAAGTCCCCAAATTGTATGTCGATCGGCCGAAGCGTTCTAGTGTTATTACAAAAGTTCGGTGGGGGGGGGGGGGTGGGTTCCTGATAGGGTTAAAGATACTATGTGCAAAGATGCCTGACAATAATGGAGAAACCCAAACATTTCCGATTCACTAAGAAACAGACATATGCAATCTCCGGCCATGCAGCTTTAAACATAATATACTTAACCTACCATTTGGTGCTATTTTTTCAATACAGGAGCTCAATTTCCACTTGATGGCGGTACTGCTACTGCAGGCAACCCCAGGATCGTTGCATCTGACAGAAACTTTACACTCACTTGCCCTGCCTTATCAGGCATTGCCACAGGGGCCCAAGCAATTGTGATTTGGTCTTTTGGTGAGCCCATTGCAGAGGTGACCAGTGTCATTGGCACATTTAATCTATCAGATGGTTCCAAGACCTTTGCTATGGGAGACAGTGGCTGCTTCGGTATATCCTCGGAAGGTTCTCTCATCATGAACAATTGCTCCCAGGAAGGTGACGGCAGATACTGGTGTCATGTCTTCCCCTACGGCGACGTGTTGATCAGATCTTATGTAGACGTAATTATAGAAAGTAAGCTCGCAATTATCTGAATTTGCGCTTATGCGGGATACGAACAAAATCAAATTTCCTAAATTAGATGCATTTGTTTCTAGATCTTTAGTGATAGTCTAAGGCCTCTCTTTGTAGGCAACCAGCAAGTGATTGTTTAGAAAAACAAACAGTTTGTGCTGCCTTTGAATAAGAGATGTTTCAAATATGAACATCCGAAAAAGTTTCAGAATGTGTGTTGTTATGCCATATGTTACGCACGTACTGACGAAAGTTTCCATAACATTTCTCTTATTACGACAGCTGAAGGCCCACGGCATACGACAGTTCCAGTAGATCTACAGCATACGACAGCTGCTAAGGATCTACAGCCTGAAATGTTGGCAGCCATCTCGGTTCCTATTCTTGTTGTCCTGCTTATGATGTTTGCAGTCATCGTACGTTGGCGGTGGAAACGAGGATCGAAACTCCAAAATGATCCTGAACGAGTTCAATACAGACCCGTACCGTCAGGTAAGCGTTGTGACATTGTAAAAAGAATACTTAATAGAGAGAAAAATAACACCAAAGACTGTTACAAACTGCTTGCCAACTGGAGTGACCGGAAATGTGTAAGACTAAAAAAGAAATCAATTCTGAACCAAGATTCCAGTAGACACATTGACCTTCAATTGTGTAATTTCACTAAACCGATCATAGCATGTTATTATGCTCTTATTATTATTTTTTAAACAGAGCCAGTCCAAGAATTTGACTTGTCAGCGTTTCTTGACAAAATCAAAACGTTTGTGAAGCAGACTACTAGCCAAGTTCCCATCACACCGTGGATCACAGATGACGACGTATGCTACGCACCGATGAATGACGTTTACATACCACCAGAGTTGTTCGTCAATGTATGTATCGAAGATGGCACTGTAAGATATAAGTTGGATTCAGAATCTGGTATCTTTAACGATGGCATTTTAGAGCTGGCGAATAAACATGTCCTCATCCAAGGCAGAACAGGTAGTGGTAAGACAATTTTCCTGCACAAGCTGGCGAATGACTGGTCTATTGGGTTACCCGGTGCATTGTTTGGAGGGCAAAAGTTAGTCTTTGTTTTACCGGTGGACACCCTTATTACAGCAGAAAATCTAGGTAAAGCAGTCGTTCAACATATGCTGCCTGCAGACACAAGCATTTTGGCGAAAGACATTAATGACTACTGTTCGCATCACACTAGCGAAGTGGCCATACTTATTGATGGCTGTAATGACAGACATGAGACAGAACGTGTTGTGGAAATCATTAAAGGCCAAGGTCTTAATGGATGTCAAATGATAATAACAATGACAACTGGAAACCCACAGATGACAGAGAAAAGATGCATGCGTCATGTAACAATCACTGGCTTCACACCTGACAGTGCGTGCAAGTACATTAACAAGGTACTAAACGTTTCTCTTGATCGCGATCATATTAAACAATTACCGAAGAGCACTGGTAGGTCACAGGTAACCGGCACAGATAACACGTGCAATACATTTGATACTGCTTGTGAACATGCGCACGAAATGACTGATGAACAAAAGGAAGTAATTCGTTCAAACCTATGCGAGTATTTGAATGAGGACATTTTACAGCCATATATTGCTTGCCTTCCTGTGAATCTGGCAGCTTTCTGTCAGTTGTCCATTTGGACAAAGGGAGATGTTTTTCAAAAGCCCCGTCGTACTATGTATGAGTTGATCTTCCAGCTTGTCAAATGTCTGTTCGAAAGGAGGCAAGAGGTCGGCGCTACTGACAAGGCAACTTATCAAAGTGAATTATGTGAGCTCGGAGGTCTCTTACCCAAAACGCAATTAGAAGTGTTAGTTGATTTGGGAAGAGTTGCCCTACCCCAGATCTATGAGTGTAATGAGAGTCAAAAGACCCTCTCTAAAGTAGATTTCCGTTCTTGTGAGGCAAAACACACAGTCCTGAATATGGGTGCTGAAATTGGGATTCTTTGCTCTGGAAAAGATGTCAACAGAGAACAAGTGACAGATATTACAAAGGACAGTTCTGAGTTGATTCATTCTACATTTGGTGATCGCAAAGTGCGCTTCACTTTGGAGTTACTTCAAGAGTATTGTGCCGGTACATACATGGCGTATTGTGCAGAAAATAGTTCAGATTGGATAACTACAATTCACACAAGTACCATAGAGTCGAGTGTTGTCAAGATTGCCAATGTATTTGCATTTGCAATTGCCTGCAAGTATGGATCAGTTGCTTACTCTAAACTTGTTAACCATTTGGTAAGCAACGTCATAAGGGCTCGGGTACGTATCCAAACGAAGGAACTTAAAGATGTCTTGCGATTACAAACATTGGTCGAGCGGATTCTTCTGCTCAATTTCGAAGGCAGATACAAGGGTTCAATAAACCAGAAGATTGGTTCGCTCTTTGACGGAGGGAAGGTCCAGCTAAATGGAATTTCCAGGCATAGTGTTCGTCTTCTGTCTTATCTTCTTAAATACCCGAGAGAGGAAAACAACAGTCTGAACGTGAAGTCAGTCGAATTGTTTCGAATAAGTCAGTACGATTGGGGTGAACTCCAAGAGTACATAGCGTATTTCCATCCAGGTTTGCACATGGGCGTTACAAGCGTAACAGCACCTACAGCTGGCATGAAACAGCCAGCTTCCGCTTTGGCTAATACAGAATCGGCAAGTGAGGTGAGGCAATCCAAGAACGTCAATCTGGAACCAGTAGATTCCCACTTGGAGATCGAGCCGTCGGGTATTGAAGAGAAACAAAAAAGTCAATGCATCAACACGGAACCAGACAGTGAAAAGGTACCAGAAGGAACTGTGTCAAGTGACGTTGGCTTGCCAAAGATTCAAACAGAACAGTCAGATATTGATCTAGTCAATCCCATGCAGTCACTGGATCGACAGGAACTACCGGAGTCAGAATCTGCAAGTGAGATGAAGCATGTTGAAAACCATGAAAAAGGGTCAACAGACTCGCCTACAATGATGGAAGAATCGGGTATCAAGAATATTCAAAATCCCGAGAATCAAAACTCACAATCAAAGGACATTAAAACTGAATCATTTGATGTAATTGGGGGTGAATACGAAACAGCAACGTTGAAACAATTGCGTGAGAGAATTGAGTCAAGCGACAACATGCCAGTGTTTCCTCCTGACCAGTCAGATATCAGTGTCCTCCATACCGTACAGTCTTTGGGTCTACAGGAGCTCCTGGAGTCACAGTCTGGTGAATGCCACTCATCGAGAGCAGCACGGGAGTTGGCTCAGTGTCTTCCTGGTCTGAAGAAGCTTGAAAGTCTCGTTCTTGTAGGGACGATTCTTAGTTCGAAGGATATGTGTGACTTTGCCAAACACTTGAATGAATTATCGAACTTGAAGAAGATTGATCTCCGTCTCAATAAGCAATTTGATGACAGTGCTTTCGCAGCAATAACGAACTCACTACATGCCTGCGAGAAACTTACCGACCTCAGGTTGTCTCTGTACAGAGTAACTGAGGCTGGGTTTGATCACGTTCGAAACGAAATGGAGAAGAATGATGGAAAGTCATGGGGAAATCTGAAGACGCTCTATCTCCTTCATAGTTCCAAGGTTGAAACATTTGTCAGCTTCCTTGCTAACAGTTTGAAGTGCTTTAATGGCGTAAAAAAGTTACACATTTCAGCCATTCGTCCAGGTAACGAAATAACACTAAATTTGTTGGACAAGTTCCATGAAAACATGTGCAATCCAAAGATCATGCCATCTCTTAAAGAGCTTTTAATTGACAACATGGAAACATTGAAAGCAAAATTTGCCTCGTGGAAGCTCCCGAAAAAAGGTGACTCGAAAAGTAGTAAAACAAAGGTAGACAGAGCGGAAAAAGCAGACCCTTCAACAGGATATTCAACAGACACAACCCCGCAAGACCACATTCCCCTAACACAACTCCAAACAGATAAGAAGGAACTTGACAGTAACCAACTGACATCGATGGCCAATGTACTACAAAACATGCAGCCAGGTATCCAGGAACCTCCCATGTAAGCCTATCAAATGATTATAATTATCTTGTGGATTTATTCAATACAATCTATTGACAATTCTAAAATGATTGGCCACTGCTGGCGTTGTTTTACTATTTGTGGCCACTTCCTGAACGCACAGAGAAGTATCTTGACGTTCTTTCTTGCTGAATTAACCGGTACGGGCCTTGTGATTGGAGCCTTGTATAATATATATTGTAACAAATTACAGGTATGGGTATTGTTACCATCGCCAGTTTCGTACTGTATCTGTCTGCTAGACCAGCTTGTGAATGAATGGGAAAAATCGTTATTTGCCAATTAAACTGAGTAAGTACCCAACGCTTAGCTGCGGGATATATTTTGTCTTAGGAGTCCGTCTGTAGCCTGCGATTTAGGTATTTCCTTTATGGAGGTCGCCTAGCAAAGAAAAAGAGAACTAAAATTAAGCAAGAGAGGAATTAACAGAGGTAACTTCTCATGTTGCATTTTGGGACAGATTATTAGTAGCGGGGAAACAGGATACAGGTAAGGAATTCCAACTATTAAGAAAATAAACATATTGATAATATTAACAAGTACATAGTATATTACAGTATGATTATAGCAGATGTTGAAATAAATCTGTAATATTCTGTTAATAATCTCATGTTTATAAATATGGGGTTTGTCGTGAAACGGTTGGGGTGCCGTATGAGTATATAATACAGTGGTCTTTTGCTGTAACAGTTCATTTGATAGCTTAGCATTGACTAAGATTATACGTAAATATTGGTCCCATTGTTCAAAGGAGATGAACTAAATCACTAATACAAATTCTGTTTCAGAGAATTAAAAATATATATCAAAATAATCTCTAATTCAAAGAGATGAGATAAAATGACCATGGATGGGTTTTATTCATTTTGCTATTACATTTGCGTGTATTATAAACCAATCTTTACATTGATCACTTCATGGAATGTTTTATAATTAAGATGCAATCGTTCGTACTTATTAATACATTTTACACATGGCAGCTTACTTCATACTTACAATTTGTTTCAAAATAAATGTGTTGTAAATCAGATAAATAGCTGTATAGTTCGTGTAATTTTGTTTTTTTGTTTTTATACCATCTAAGTGATAATTGCAAACGCCATAATTATTGAATGCTTTGTGTATTTTTTACATGCCATTTGTCAAACAGATGCAACGGTGTGGGAAATAATGGTACAATTTGTATGCATTTTTCTAAGCCTCCCAAACTTAAATGAATTGTCGCTTTATTTATGGAAGAGCTAGTTGCAAGGCTGAAACACAGAACTGAGAGAACTGAAAAATAATGATTGAAAATATTGTTATCATTTTGGATTTTTAATCTGAATATTTCTTACTATACCGCTCAAGTGACCTTTTTGTCGAAGACAATTTTTTTCCGCATTCTATGTCATTTCATATGTCCGAGCAACCGATGGACTGTAGCGGAAGGCACTTTTTCATTAATTTCTTAAAAGCCTATTTTGTTTAATCAATACTGCCATTATTTCAATTTTTGCATTTTTAAACTTAAACATGTTCACAATTTATACAAAACATTTGATGTTGTTTGTTTTATCATAGTTTGTTGTGCATGTGAAACAATTATGTATAGCCTGCAGCACTCAATTCTTTTAAATTACCTTATCCACACTGTAAAAAATGACGTGTATTTGCAGTTGTTTTTCTGTTGAAAAACTCAAAATATGACAGTAGATTCTACTGTTTTCAATGTTTATGTAAATATACAGACATTTGCTATTTCCACATTGTCATACAGTTGTCTGTATTGTTACAGTAGATCTGCTGTTTAAGAACAGTGTGGTTACTGTACAATGAATCTGCTGTTTCTGAACAAATTTGGTTTCTCTTCTCTATAAACATACAACATCACACTTTGAATTGTTGTGTCCACTTACAGAAAATCGACTGTTATCTCACAAAAATCTCATTACGCAGCAGCTGACCAATCAGGATTGAGGAAATTTGTGTGCACAAAAATCATGTTAAATTGCAGATTTTATTCCAAAACAATTTCTTTAACATAACATGTAATTCTTCAAACAATTCCTTTGTCAGATTTTGATTATTTTGTATTCAAACACACTTGAACAATCCCATCACATTGTTGGTTGCAACACCCTAAGTAATGTACAGTAATCAGTATGTAAGTTATATCTGTGAAGTTTAGTTCCCAATTAGTTCGTGACTCATGTGAATTATATCGTATTGTCGGCTTACATGTAGGTTGCAGCAGTTCGTAAAATGATTCAAAGTATTACAGCGTAATATGATTTAAAGTTGTACGCTGTAAAGTATTACAGCGAATCTGCTGTTAAGGCGCAGTTCCAATTATAGTTGTTTCTCCTGTACGTGTAAAAAACAAAATAACAGTGAATCTCCTCTTCAAACACAGTAACCTATGTAACGCCAATTGACAACAAAATCTACTGTAAATGTACAGAGAACATTTTAACAGTGCATATTAAATGCCATTTATGTTTTAAAAACATGTTTTAAGCTAGATTAATTAGGAGCTTAATATTTTTAGGAGCTAGATTGACATTTTGGCTTTAAATGTTTGCTCATTATTTGCAATCTCAACGTTTCTTTAGTATAACAATATTGTTTCCCAGCGCCAAAAACACATTGTATGATAGAGCGTGTAAGCTGACCCCGAGAACGTACGCGAGTTTACGAGAAACCAAAACTTCCGGGCACCTCGAATAGGCGCTTCAACGTGTAAAGCAAGTAGTTTTCTTGAAATAGTTTGTTTTGACACTGTTCGTTTTACTGAAAGGTAGATAATAACTTTGTAGCTGCAACAAACAAAATATTTTTCATTTCAATTTACAAAATGTGAACGATATACCAAATAAGGGAAAAGGAGAGCGAAAAAGTCTAGTTACGTCATACGTACGTCTTTCGCTATTGTTCTAGTTCACGCATTCATCTCTCTAAAGCTTAGACCGTATGCAGTACAAGGCGGCTGTCGCATATACGTATGAACGTCACGTCAGCGCCAGAAGACGCAGTAAAGGGATTTTTTGGGGCCGGGCTTTCTCATCCCGACAACGATCAAATCACGTCGCAACCTGACGCTCAGGTTAAACATTTTTGTTCTACTTTTCTTCAATAATTTAGACAGTCATGCATGTTTTAATATATTGTAAAATTAATTTTGAATTTATCATCCATATATGTGGCCGTTTCATGGTGCATATCGTCGTTAAAACAAGTATTTTGTTTTAAATCTTTGGACAATAAAAATGTTTGTCAGCAGGGGCTGCCCATGGGAAAGCCAAAGTTAGACTGTCATCAAAGAGATGTGCCCCCAAACCCCTGCAAACAAATAGGCCTATATACATTTATAAAATAGATGAAATGATTAAGTATGACAGAAAACAATATCAACCACACGTAAAAGTCCTATAAATGGCGACTCGGAGATGCCCGGAAGTTCAATCGTGACCTTTATGCGCGAGACTTACACGGGAAGTGCGTTCTGTTGAATTATAATTTTTAAACGTGGCCCAAGAAGGGCAAGACATTGACAAACAGAAGCATTACATTTACATTTGTGTCATAATATGTCATAATATATTTATTAAATGTGCATGTGCATACGTCAATGTAAGTTAAAGTAACTTGCTTAAATACTTTTCATGATAAATGCTTTTCTGAGATATCATTCACTATACATTTCTTATATCAAATGTCTTCGGAAATCGAAACGGCAATTACAAAATAAAAAAAACTGGGTGATTTTTTCACGATCATGTGATTAAACTATTTTGAACTCAAATGTAAATGCATTTCGCAAAAACGATCACTATTGACTATCTACAAGTGATTATTTGGAAACGAGTGTTAATGTTCAGCTTACATTACATCATAAGTGAAGAATGAAAAGGCATATTTGTATTGGGAGAGCAGTAAGGAAATGTTGTTTAATGCTTAAATTGGTCGTGTTACCGACAGTAGCTTGATAAAATATGTAAACTGATAAAGACATCGTATCGTAAAGACTTACGTGTCTGTGTGTGCTCGCATATATTGTATAATAAATATTCAAATGTAGACTCTGATAATTGACCCTTAGATGCATTTTTCCCCCGAGTGTCAGCTTGGCTGTTTTTACAAATGACTTTTACACTTGCACTATGCCCCTGGTGTGCTAAGAATACAAAGACACGCTTTGTAGTTCAGTAAGATATAGTGCCGTGTTTTTCGCTAAGAAGAAGGGCCAACATTCTATGTCATAATTATTTCGACTAAACACGTGAAACCTCTTGATTAAACTCCGTTTGTATCATAATCTGTCTAGTTAAATTGATTGTCGGCCTACTGGTCTGATTAAAAAGTCTAAACAAACAACATAATACTGCGCGGATGTAGGCAGATGACAAAACATAAATGCATTCGTTCTATACTGTCCGCAATTCTAATGAGTTTGAATACAATATGATATGAAACATCTATATTATGGTGTTGAATAAGTACCTCCTCGTAACCCACAAAAAGTGAAAAACATTTGTCATGTGGACACGTACGTTTCAATGGTGGTTGTACATTGTACAAATTATGCGATTATGTTAATGCGATCATCAATACCTACGTCTGTGAAGGAAACCAAAGAACAGTTCGGTAAGCTATATGCTAACGTTTTCCGGTACGTTTGGGTTAGGTTGTCATGACCATTGTTAACAAAATCGTTTGATAACCGGATGATACGACATCATAAAGGAAATAAATAAACATGTCTCTACACTTTTGCTCCTTTGTTCTTTTATGGTAAGGTCATTCGTCTGAAATGAGATGGGACGTGTTTTTACTTGTCGACTCAAAACATTATTTTATTAGTACCGATGAATGAAACTAAATCACGATATTTGAAAAAGATGGAATTTTAAAACTTCGTGTAACTAACTCATAGGTTCATATTGATTCCTTTATACTTTATTGATTCCTTTATACTTTGTATACTTTATTTTGGCAGGGTCACATCGAGCTGCACGTTGATTTGTAGTAGAGGGCGGTAGATTGATCTTAAATGTTTGTTTTCATTATCGAAATTAGGTCAGTGAAGGTTGGCCTATTCGGATCCTCGTCTCTAAATTAATTAAGCACCGGGTCTGTAGATGTGATAAACAACAAACCAAAAAAGAGAAAAATAAACACGTAACCGGGCCAACAGTCTGTTACTGTGTTGATCAACTCGTGATTGAATTGATGAGAATCACATCTTAGCCAAAAGGACATTTTCATCACAGTTATCTGGCTTAGGAAGCTGGTATCTTCTCTTCAACTTTGTAGCCAGCGAGTCAGTCTCGACGGATTGGTATGGGTTCCACCTTGACCAAAATCAAACCAAGATATTTAAAATATGACAAAACACTGGTTTACGTGAAATGGGAAGCCTAATGATTTCAGTCTCCCCATATGTAGTAACATTGGACTTTCTTCTTCAGTGTTTCATTGCTACTAAATACGTTCATTTTTAACTACGAATATTCATTTTTGCCGTTTTAAAGATATAAGAGCACAGTGTGGCTACATGTTAATAAAAATTGAAAATTCTTGGCTGGAAATCAATTACCTGCAACCAGTGGTGGAGATTTATGTCCCAAAGTCGGGGGATGATCAAGACATTTCTCCCAAAAATCACAAATCCCCCAAAATGTTGCCCTGGAAAATATTTTGATTGGTGGGGGG
>JAULKO010040988.1:0-10987 GCA_032356045.1 Mediaster aequalis | reverse complement strand
TTGTTGCTGGACGTCTCTTATGTAACTAAGCACAAGCTTGCCCCGAATCATGTGATATAGCAACAGTCTGGAGAGGTTAAATGTCGAATGTGAGCGTGTAATAAACCAAGTCAGTGCACCAGACAGTATTCAAACCTTATGCGCAAATGGCTTCTTGGCCCCCGGTGTTGAAATAACAAAACAGGAAATCTATTTTTGAAATTTTAAACAAGATCACAGTCTTCGCATTTTGTTATGTTTCATTTGTTTGCATACATGCGGACGCAAAGTAGAATGCCATTGAAGTGCCTTGTCAATACAGCTTAAATCTCAACCTTTGCAAAGGGGCGGGGTTTCTTCATCCGATAACTTGCATATTCATTCAAATTTGTAGCAATTTTGTGTGTCTTTTTGTGTCCTGGTTTCACGTTCTCACAAATTGTATTTTGAAAAATCTAACAACATTGGCAATTTCAGGTTTGTTATTGTGTCATTCTTTTTGTAATTCATTTTGCATTACACTTCTTGTTTAAAGATGGTGCAGTCCAATTTATGTCAAAGCTTTACTGTGATCTCTTTAAAAAACACAGGACAGAAAAGTGCCATGCTTTCTTCTTGGCTGTCATAATAACCAGTAATAACCTGCCTGAACTGAAAACGAGTGAGTGTTGACATTTTTATGAACAATTTTTCATTCATTTAAATTTTTTTTTATTCAATTAATGCTACAGGCACAGAGTGATTTTGTATGGACAATAAGGGATGAACTGCAGACAAAGTTCTACTCCAGCACATCCCTTGAGGATATACTGAGAGCGAATGGTCAGGAAGTTCCATTTGGCCAAAGTGTGGTATGTCTAGAGTATAATAATACCAATTTTACAACACCTGCGTAAATCCCCGTCATCTGATTGGTGGATCGTTGATCATATGTCATTGAATTATTCGTCCCAACGCACAGCGCAGCCGCGCACCGCAATAATAAAAGTTCTATTGCACGGGTGAATAGAACTTCCATTGCACGGTTTCAGTACTGCCGGTGGTGGCACTGTATGTAACACGAATCTGTTTCACAAAATGGCAAAATGGCGGACGTTACACGAGAAGCACCGTTTGTTCTCCTAACAGAAGATGAAATATCGGAACTCGTAGGTGATGCTGATCTCGAAAAGTAGAACATTGATGTATAGTACCAGTTTACAAGTCAACCAATCAGATGACGAGGATTTATTCAGGTGTTATATACAACAAATCATGAATTTTTCACATTCGTGCAATGGTAAGAATAATTTCATTCGGTGACAGATGAAATGTTTCATTCCACTCGGCTTCGCCTCGTGGAATGGAACATTTCATAATGATCGGTTTTTGGTTTCTGGTTGGCACCCCAACCTTGAAAAAAAATCTGTTCAACTCGAGTAATGATTACTTCCATCATAGAGCAAGAACCCATGCTTCCATATTCTTTCTCTCTCTCTTTTTTGAAGGTTCTGGACAGAGTGACCGATTGTTTAGCCTTTGGCCCCCTGGAGCGCTGCACGGAATGCGACGAGGGTCAGCTGGTCTTGACCACAGGGGGTTACCGTTGCCAAGGAAACGTGTCGGCCTGGACAAAATGCACAGTCTTCACACAGGTTGTCAAGAGGAAGAAGCTGGTTCTGCCAGAATGCATGACATTTCATTGGTATGTTTTAGCACTTGACTTATTTTTTTTGAAAATTTTTCTGAGACGATGGGGCGTGCTCACTGCGCTAGCTGCCTAGGCAAGTTCAAGCTATTTTATTTTTATTTAAAAAATGTTTTTTTTTTTTAAAGTATTCGGCAAACAATGCCATTGAATGATACCTTTGTAATTTTATTGGATCTTTTTATGTTGTTTTGAATTGGACTAGATACAGTCTTGTTTTCATATTTCCGTATACCAAGGCCGTCATTCCGCTATACGCCATACAATGGAGGCAAGCGCATCTTCCCTAAAGACACCTTTACCGAGGAAGATGATGAAGTTCAGGGCCCATCGACTTCGGTTGGGTGAGACATATGACACTGATGTATTTTTGTGGTGTGAGCGTGTATTTCCATAGCTAAGGAACCTTGGGTTGAAACTGAGAAAATTCATTCAATTTGACTGTTCTCATTTGCTGCTAATCATGGCAGGACTGCAGCTAGATGGTTGATGACACCAGTTTTTTGGCGCAGTGAAACAGTCTACATTTCTGACAATGATTCTGCCCAGATTTTTGCTGATTGGTGTATAAATGTTGGGAAAACTAAGCATTGAGCTTCCAACACTGTTAAGGTATAATTTGACTGATGTGCACAGAGACCTGATCAATTACAACTTCAATTTTTGAAGTGATTGAAACATCAGTCACAGTTCCGTTTTGACGGATGTTTTACTTCTGTCTATTAAAGTGACTCTTTTCCAATTTTCATGAAGGGGCCTTCCCATTTTGTGTTTCACTGTGGCAGTGTAATGCCTCATTGTAAACTGTGACTTGAGTTGAGTCTAGTCATTTTAGGCACTGACTCGAGTCAAGTCTAGTCACTTAACAAGGTCGAGTCGGGTTGGGTTGAGTCGAGTCATGAAGTGTGATCGAGTCAGCTCAAGTCGAGTCACATTCTTCCACGAGTCACTTTGAGTCACTGTATTACTGGTCTGAAATTGATTTCTTTTTTAAAGATGAAACCCGTCCCGATTGCACATGATTTTCAGCATGAAAACCGAACCCAAACACTACTGCTACACATATTGACTGGCAGTGAGGGCACTAGTGTATGTCTATATGCACCCTGAGGGTCAGTGAGTGACCACAGTACAAGAGGGTCATATTTCCCAAGGATGATGGCCGAGGAAAATAGGACACTCTTGTGGTCACTCACAGGCCCGAGGGGCACATAGACGTGCACTAGTGTCCGAATAATGCCAGTAAATATGTAATTTATAACACATCACTATTCATGATATCCCATGAGATGGAAACTTTTCAGAGTTTTATAGCTGAACTGCATGCTTTATGATAATTTGACTGTTTTACTTGCGGTAATAAGCAATTGATCACATAAAAACAAGGCAAGACAAGTTGCTATTCACATCACACAAAGTGCAGTTATCATTGTTTAGATCATCGCGGCCCATACTGCCAGAAAGCTGCAAATTTTGTGTTATTATAAGCCTTAACCTCCAGAGGGCATTGTAGCCAGTCAAAAATAGTTGATTATAGTGTCCGACTGGGCACCATACTCCAGAAATAGCGCGCGCGTGATACTGCACGCGCATCTAGTTCACGCTCGGTGCAAATTTCATACACTAGCCTATATTAGTGAACCCCACGTGACAGCGTTTTAGCCAACCAGAATAAAGAACCAGCAAGAGGTGTGTTATAATGTGCGTTATGGCATTTTAGGCAGGGTAATATTCATTGCTACACTATTATTTTTCTTGTTCACTTTGCGCGCGATGACTACTGCATGACCCAGTGTTGTAAATTGTCGCTGCTTGTCGCCCCACTTTATCAAAGAGCATTTTGGGCATTTGTTGACTTCAGTTTGAGTTTTTATAATGCTTGAACTCAAGTCGAGTGTTCTTTAGGGAAAAGGAATCTTGTTAGTCTATTTAAACATTGGGACTTGTGTCAATTCAAGCTATAGACCTTTTTCACGTGATGTCACAAGTCATGTTTGATGTCCAGTGGACGTCCAGTGGTGGTATGATGGTTAATGACGTGCTTATTCAGATAAACCAGTCAAGCGTGGCTCCGTTCGCAACGTGCACTCGCACGTGGTTTAACTTGCCCATAGAATCATGTACTACGATCACTCCAGGGCGGTCTACGCGTGGTGGCACTGTTTACATTAAGCACTATCTTGCCACATGGGTGACAAAGGTCTAATTGACTGGCAATTGACTTGTCATGTCGACTCACCGAAAATTGTGACTCGAGTCTGACTCGAGTCGAGTCACTGATTTGAGTCATTACAACACTGGGTTGTGGCAGACATAGCTGAACCAGCATTTAGTTATATACGTCTCTTTGGTTTCAATCACAGTCTAGATCCAGATGTTCTTGAAACCAATCTTGCACCAGTCCGAGATTCCAAGGCCCCCTTGCTCAATCTGGAAGTGGCCACAGCCGGGAAGTTGAGTATGCCCATCAGCGTAGTCAAGGAGACCATTTCTAAACTTGGCGGCACATACACAACAAAGGTCAACTCCCATACTCTCTGTGTGATCAGTACTAAAAGTGAGTTACTGAACTGCACAAGGCATTCATTTGAAGGCCTTTTCCTACCTTTCTAGACCCTTGTATACCTGAGTGTCTTGGGTGATGTTTTTTTTCAAAAACACTTTTTTTCGCAGTGCTCGATGGGATTTTGAAGAGCAGCTCTGATGTTACATTTTAAGTCATCGTTTATCTCTCTTAGGTTCGGCAGCGCGGAGAAACAGTGATTTTTAAGTGAGAATTTAAGTGATACTTGGCAAATGTTTCTTCCTTAAAAATCTGTTGTGATTATAATGCACACAGCAGCGCTGTGTGGATCATGACTAAAGGCTGATATTCCAGGAGCTTGGTTTTTATTTATTTTATTGTCATATGCAAGCAGTGATCAAGTTATGAACAATTCAGGAGTTTTTACTCATTCTGGACACTAACAACTGGCCTAAAGGCCGGTTCATAGTACTTCACGCGAATGCGAAAGCGAAGTGAATTTCATGACGTCAACAATGGTTCCTTCATTGTGACATTCACCGTTACCCTGTCAAATTTGCTTCGCTCTCAAATTCGCGTGAAGTATGAACCAGCCTTTAGAATGTACAATTTTGATCACTCTGTGCATGAAGACATTTGTATCTCGAATCTTAAAATAAACCAATTTTTAATTTTTAACATCGTTAATCAAATTGAATTAGGTCCCTTGCGACCATTGGTGAAGGCAACACACACAATAAAAGCTACACGCATTGTGCATTCACGTTATCTTCAAATACAAATTTAAATTTAAGGTAATCGCATATTCGCTGAGTACGAGATGGGTGGAACCCCGCGAAAACCCTTTCTGGGGGGGAAAAAAAGGAAGCAAAAATTGGGGGAACAATAACTGTCCAGCTCAAAATATCCTTAAGTCATCAACCAAGTTTGTCAAGTCCATAGATCAGCACAAGTTTAAATTGAATGAATTAGATGAAAATGCTTATTTTTTGGTGGAAACATAACTGACTGAATGTTTTACAAACAGGGCCAGTGATTTTCCGTTTTGACCAAAAATAAGTCCTTTTTACCAAATGCTGGTATTATGTTTTAAGCTAAAAACAAATTCTGTTTCATGCAACAATTTTCCAAACGGCATGGTTTGTGAAAAAAATTGAAACCAATATGATTTTCTGTTGTTCCACACTAAAAATGAGTTTCTACTATCAAAGTTCAGTTTTGAATGAAGTTTGAGAGTTCATGGTTCTCAGATGTACGTGCAATTACACCATTCACTTTCACCTGGGATGTCCCAGGCTCACATGAACGTCAACTTTGTGTAATTTTACTGGACATGTTTCACAGCCCCTGGCACAGGTTTTCCAGAATACTTGCGACTTGGGAGATGCAAGTGTAGTAACGTATCTTGCCCAAGGGCGCAAATACTGCATTCCATGGAGGGAAATCTCGAATCTCACCCACGAGAATATGAATCAGTCTCACAAATGTCTAGTCTGTAGCACTCAAAAAGAGACATTTACAACACTGAGTTATCATGTCATTTTATTTCAAAAACTCTCCTCAGCGGAGCTGGACTGGCAGACTTCAAAGATAATGATCGCCGAGGGGCTTGGGATCCATGTCGTCTCCGAAGACTTCTTGCAGGATGCAGAGAAAGGGGGTGATGCCGTCGCGTTGGTGACAGAACACAACATCGCGCCCTGGGGATCCTCTGTAAGTCCATTACCAAGTCCTCAGACAGTAAGCTATTCTGATTGGTCACCAACAGCCTTTTTTTTTATCATGGGGTGAAGAATGCATGTCCACTCGCCGTGCGGAATAAAAACTACTCGTTTACTGTGAAAAAATACTTTTCTACTCCTAGTGACAATTGACCTATAGCCATTTACAAGCATCAGCCAGTCATTTTGTCGTTTGAATATCACGTGACCTAGAGTCTTAGACAGACAAATTCCAAACGTGCTTGTGGGCGGGTGTCGGCACGCAGCACGCAGCACGCCTCGTGTATAATGCGAAATGTACTACGCAATGCGCGGGATCACTTTTACCATTGCGCACGTTTAAATTTAACAGCATCATACAACTCAGGTCACATTGTATTTTCTTGTGAGAATTTTTGTGAGAATTTTGTGCTATTTTGCATGTAACTGGGATCCCTTCGGCATAATTATGTTAAACTGGCAAACAAGGTATCGTTATTTTAACAAAATGCTTGATATGCGTGCATACCAACTTCAGATAGATTATGCATGCTAGGCGTATTACTTTCTTCTACCAAGTTGTCTCAGAAATCTGAGACAACTTCAACACACGGTCAAATGCAAGGCCACGCGGCATGTTCGCAATGCATACAGCGTACTACGACTGCATATCGTGTATCATACCCACGTGTTGCACGTGGGCAAACTTGTCTAAGGGGCATGGTTAACTCGCAAACGGCAATAGGTCAATTAAAACTTTGTTGTTCACTCCCAGTGAGGATTAAAAACTGCTTGTTCACTCCCAGTGAGGATTAGAAATTGTCAGCAGGTGGAATTTTGCATCGGGGATGATGTGAATTTGAAGTGATATGCTCAGTGCTTTCCGATATTAGACTTGTATCGACCAGCCGATCCCACCAAGGTCGGCGGTCAAGTGGTTAAGACAGTAGTAAGCAGGGAGGTTGGCGGTTCAAGTCCCGCCTGATTAAAGCCTGTGAATTTTTTCCCACGGGCTTCCAGAAAGCGCTGAGCATACCGTGCTACACACCATGTCGGGAACGGGCAAAAATCACTTCAGATTAAACTCTGTCTAAAACAAGTTTTTGCCTGGCATTGGATAAGTGGACAGGTGGCTGAATGGCATTTAAACATTGCCATTTAAACAGCAGGGAGATTATTAATGTGCTTAGATCTAATCAGTTTTTGAAGATGTGCTCTTCAACAAATCAGATTTGTTTCTTTGTAACAAAGTTTTAAATTGTATCTTAATTTTAAATTTGTTTTAACATTTTTTTATTTTGGGAGTCTACAAACCTCTTCAAAAGGCTTTTGTATTCCTGGTTGCTTTCGCACCACTACTGCACAAGAAGATCTGCCCTTCAGGAACTGAATTATTGTGGGGACGCAAATTATTAGAAATTTGTTAAGTAATAATTCGATAACGTAAACGTGAGTGGATTTGTTCGTGCGATGTTTCATTTAAAAGAGAATAATTTTTGGATTGCTAGAAAAATAGCAACTGGAAAAAAACCAAAAATTTGGGGTGGAACTCAAAAGAGCGTGGGTTTTTGCGGGGTTTTCACCACTCCCGTAATCAGCAAACCGTTACGGCCTTTAATTTGTGTTTGTATTTCCACAAATTGTATTGCACAAGTGTATGTCGATTCTTTATGTTCGCTTTATTTTTGTTGAAGTCAGTCTGTTTTTACCATGTTGAAAAATAGCTTCATAATCATTATTTTATTTGAACTTTATGTCACCATTTTTATAATTGTACATGGGTCATTCCGTGAAGTTGGGACACAAATTGTGATATTTTGATACATGTCCAGTTGCATAGCATCTATTGACTCAATTGAATTGAACACTGATATATACATATTTCTCCTGGTGTTCGACAAATTTGGGAGAGTTTGGTACCATTTGAACATTAGTTGTCTGAGAAATTTGACATTTCTTGAAAAATTTATGATTCTGATGTAACGGGGACACTGCGTCCATTTTGCACTGGTGGGCACTGGTGTCATTGGGTCTTTTACATGTTTCACAGTCAGTCTTCCATTTCATTTGGCATTGTAGGCCTTACGGAGAATTAGTAAAGTGGATCCCTTTGGTAGGGACCCAGTCAAGAAGAGTAAGACGTACGGTAAGACGTACGGCTACACGTACAACTACACGGGCAGTGGTCGTTATCGGAAAGGTATGTGTCAGGAACATCAGCGATAGGTTGAATGGGGGGGGGGAAGGGGGCCCCCCCCCTTTTTGAATTACTTTCCGGACGGAGTTTTTGGGGCTTCCCTTTTTGGGCCTTTTTTGTAAGGGGGGGGGGGACACGCACAATGGACAAAGGTCCCCTTTTCCCAGAAACAACCCCCCTCCCCCCTTTCTCGAAGTCTGGCTACGAGCCTGACAGGTGTCCTTTCTCCTACTTGTGTACATGCACTATGTCAACGTCCAGGAATTAGATTCTGGGAATAAAGTTTGTTAAAGTTATTAAATAATAAATTTTGGGCAATAAAATTCCGAAGAAATGTTCCAAAACTTACCCTTGTGATTTGAGCAAGTGCTGAAATGAGGCATATAACCTTCATCGTATCGCCCCGTGAGGTTTGTTGTTTCTGTAATTTGATTTTTTGTGTGAGATGCATCTTAAGGAGGATACCCAAGGATAACGACAAAGATCACGCATTCCTAAATCTGTTAGTCCATTTCTTCACATTGGGCCAAGAAGTCGTTGCGTTATCTTCCAGGCGCTTCCTTTCCATCTGTAAAAGAAATATTACACTGAGTGTTAACCCTCCTACTCGGGGTGACAAATTGAACACAGCTGTCCAAACAGTCAAATTCAGTCAAGTGACTGTTTGTAACTGTTTAGACTGCTATGCCCATGTACATGTACATAGGCAAGACTGACTGGCTGTGACTGTTTATGCAGCTTGATAAAGCCATGCTTTGACTGTGTGTAACTGATATGCAAGCTATAAGTGCTGGCTGTCAGTGACTGGTGTGTGTGTTAAATGTATAGCAGGGGGAGTGGGTTGTTTTTTTGACTGCCTGTGACAGTTTGAACAGTACAAGGGTTAATGCAGGAAAAGCTAGTGATATGACGCACTGACATGATGAACGGTGTCAGGAATGTAAGAATTCCGTATCGATATTTTTGAATATTAAGGAGTGAACTAATCAAATTGTGGCGAAATAACACTTGCTGGGTGTTAAATCACGGGGCGTAGGACCTACATGTACATGGCAAGTTTCAGCAGTTTCATACTGGTAAAGTTTTTAGAAATTTCTCTGCAACTTTATATCCCATTGTTTTGTGATAAAAAAGTTCCTGAACTCCGTCGCATTGTACATAGACAGCGTCCATGTAATGGGCTGCATCTGAGGTTACTTTTCAGTTCTTTTTTCAATAGAGCGTGTAAGTTGACCCCGAGAACGTACGCGAGTTGATGAGAAGCCAAACTTCTGGGCACCTTGAATAGGAGCTTCAACGTGTAAAGCGAGTAGTTTTCTTGAAATAATTTTTATTGATGCTGTTCTTTTTACTGAAAGGTAGATAAAAGCTTTATCAAAATTATTTTTTTTTTATTTCAATTTACAAAATGTGTACGATATACCAAATTAGGGAAAAGGAGAGCGAAAAGGTCTAGATACGTCATATGTACGTCATTCGCCATTGTTCTGGTTCACGCGCCATCTTTCTAAAACTTAGACTGTATGCAGTACAAGGCGGTCGTCGCATATATGTACGTACGTTCATGTCAAGGCCAGAGGATGCAGTACAGGGATTTTTGGGACTGGGCTCACTATCTATAGTATATAGATCAGTGGCCGGGCTTTCTCATCCCCACAATGAGCCAATCACGTTGCAACCTGACGCTCGGGTCAAACTTTTTTTTGTTTTTTACTTTTCTTCAATAATTTAGACAGTCATGCATGTTTTTCTTATATTGCAAAATTCATTTTGAATTTATCATCCATATTTATGGCCGTTTCATGGTTCAGATCTTCGTAAAAACAAAGTATTATAGAAAACAAAAGCAACCACACGTAAAAGTGCTATACCCGGCGGCTCGGAGGTGCCCGGAAGTTCAACCGTGACCTTTATGCGTGAGACTTAAACTGCCTATTATGAGCGTTACAGCCTGCAATGGGGAGTTTCAACCACGTGAGATGCAAGTACAAAGGGCTTGTATTCAAGGCTCTCACCGTCGGGTCCAATTCCTGAGTTATGTACACAATCGCAATGAAATTTCATCAATTGTAATGGCTAGATGATAAACTGGTGTTCAATACGGATAGTCTGTAGGCCCCGCACTGACCCTGTTTTCTTGCTTTTAATTGTAAAAGGTTATTACAAAAAGCATGGTCAGTCCACGAATGTCCCGAGCGTGTCCGAAGGAGTGACCACAGTGCAGTTGAAGGGAGGGGCCGCTGTTGACCCAGCAACAGGTCAGTTGTTTGGCTGCAAGTCAAATGGTTCTGAAATTGTCCAATTGAATCAGTGTCGCTTGGCAATAGCTGCCATTGCACACACGTCTATAACGTATACATTTGCATTTACATATGTTCAGTGGATATAAACATGTTGAAATTTAGACCTTTGTAGGAAGATAGCATCGGTAGTAATGATGTTGAATTTTTGCAAAGGGTTAACTTTAGATCATCAGCTTCCATCTGTGGTGCTTTTTAAAAATATTTTTTTAATAAACAATTTTTTGTTATAGTGCTGCATGAAACAGCAGCTACGCGTTTTTTTTTACTAAAAAGTTAAGGCCGTTTTTAAGGCTGTTTCTTAATGCCGTTTTTTAAGGTTCCAGTGCTCTGCGTTCCAGCTTCTTGTTAACCCAGGGTGGTAAAAACGTACTTCCAGGGCGGTAAAAACTAACTACCAGGGCGGTAAAAACTAACTACCAGGGCGGTAAAAGCTAACTACCAGGGCGGTAAAAGCTAACTACCAGGGCGGTAAAAGCTAACTACCAGGGCGGTAAAAGCTAACTTCCAGGGCAGTAAAACTAACTTCCAGGGCGGTAAAAAGTAACTTCCAGGGCGGTAAAAAGTAACTTCCAGGGCGGTAAAAAGTAACTTCCAGGG
>JAULKO010040124.1:0-11012 GCA_032356045.1 Mediaster aequalis | reverse complement strand
TCACATGATTTTAAGTTTTGCATTTAGTGTCGCAAAATACGCCTACTTTTTTTCATGGTACATGAACATCTGGGCGGGGGGATGATTCTATGGGCCACCCCCCGGCCAAAAAGTGGTGGGGATATATCCCCCATCCCCCGGGATTTACGCCCATGCAACTACCATTATAATGAGGGTTGCGAAACTAGATTAGATAGATGATGACTTGCATACACGTTGAGACACTATGCTGCAAACTGGCGTCGGTTCAGTCGGAGTGGCGTTCTGTCAGATAAGGTCTTGATTCAGTTCTCTTTGAAATGTGACGACTTCATTTCAATCCTTTCAACGATGCAAATCAAAGCCTGGGAAATTTATATTTTATTCTTCTTTTAGTTACTTTTTGGGGGTTAATGAAACCAATGTTTCCACAGAAGTGCTTATGGCGCTGTAGCTGGAAAGCCTGAAGAAACCCGCGGAGAAGAGACAGAGACAATTTTCAGTTTTAGAGGTGGAAGGGAAACCCCGGAAATGTATTCCAAGGAAACCCCACGGAGACGAGGCAGGGACTGCAAACCCAATGCACATGCCGGCCCAGGCGGGAGAGGAACCGGGGTCACAGAGGTACTGCGCCAACTTGACTCCTTTTGATATCTTATCAGTTGATAAGAAACCACACGTTCCACTGGTCCAAAGGTGTGCCTGTATATTTTCAGACATCGTCCTGAGCACAACATGGTTGTTGAAGTTCTACCCTGTAACCCTATCTCCAAATTCTATGAAAAACAGCAATTTTCATTATTAAATTGTTTGTATTTAAATTAGGATTATTAAAATGTATCATAAACATGTCTGTATTAATAAAAGTAAAAGAAGATAGCTCAATTGGTAGCGCCGGCATGGTAGACCGGAGGTCGCAGGTTCAAATTCCGCTCCTGCCACACTGAATTTTTTTTACACTGAAACTTGATTAAAATTACCTAGTCAGTTTCCTTTGTGGTTTGTTTGATGATAATAAAAATGTACGTTAGAATTTATTTACTGTCTTCAGTTGAACCCATACAGTACGAGTATGGGCCATACTTAATATGTAAAGTGATTTTCGGTCTTAAAACGAAAGCTGTACTTGTTACAGAGATGGCGTGTGTACGTATTCATTCGGCTCGGTTGTTGCCTTGCAGAAACCGAACCGCAGGCAGAGTATCAGAGTCCTTCACCCATTAATTTGGAGTGAGATCTATATTTATACCTCGACAAATATTGACCGATTGTGGGTCACAGTGCGTTATCTATATGTTCGTGCGTTTATAGCAAATGACACCAACAATTTTCTGCGTAGAAAAACAAACCGCGACGAAAAATACCATAATCTACCATGCGATCAGTCGGCAAATTTCCTAGGATATGACCACTTCCGATGGTGCCACGTTACCGTGGAGAATAATTTTGTTCATTTTCAAGAAATGTTTAAGAGTAAGCAAAGAAAAAATTAGAAGAGGGTGACTTGAACTTGCGACCTCCGGAATACCGTACCGTCGCCTCTCGTCGACGATCTCCCATATTTGTCAACATCTTTATTCAGAGGGCACTGTGTCCAAGTTATCAAACCACAACGGTGTATATCCCTGTGATTTATTTGATGGTATACTTTTGCGCATATCCCTGGCAAGTGAAAGCCCACAGACCTTTCGCTTGATTATTCTCGATTGCAGAATGAAAAATAAAATATTAAACTTGGTGTAACGATGATGTGCGCGTATTTCAGAGAGATTATATGAAATAAGGATGTTTATTTTGGAAACCGTGTTTACGTGTTTTTTCTCTCGGCCGTAGCCCCACTGCAGGCGCGTCGCTAGACCGTTTTGAATGGGGGTGTCGACGTGATCCAAGAATTGCCGACGGAAAACGAGGGATGTGAGCGGTGACGCATACAGGATTTGTCTTTGGCGGGCTTCATTAATGTAGATTTCTTAAAAAGAAGAAAAATGTCAAAAGTTACCCCGAAAATATTTCCGTCCGGAACATAATTTGAAAAGGAAGGGCGGGGGAGGGGGGGGGGGTGGAACTTTTGTTAACCATGAGGGCGAGATTTCTTTCCATTTCTTATGCTCGGGCATAATGACCCTTCTTTTTTCATCACTTTCCCTTTTGTGCAGATAGCAACACGATTTTGCCGACACGGACACAATTTTGCAGACAAAAAACGACGGGTATTACACCCCACTCCCCTCTTCTAGCAACGTCCATGCCCATCTAAATGCGCTCCTCTACTTAGTACTTTTTTGCACAGTCATAGAGTGCGTATAAGGTCTCACTTATTTAAAAACTAGATTTACCACTGTTGTCATTACAAGCCCCTATTGATGTTACCGTGACCGACCGAGCGATGATGACCTCTGAGCGATGATGGACCTCTGACTTTGTGCGATAATGAGATGATAGCAGATTATTTGTATTGCTGGTAAAAATAGAACGCCAGAGTGTATAGGTCACTTGTCGGTGATCCATACAGATAATTGCACCATCAGTGTCGAGCCTTTTGTGCCATCTATATCCCGAAAATCAGCAAATAACCATCCGGCAAATTGTTCATTTTCTTTAAATTTGGATAAAAAACAAAACAAAATGGCGCCAACAGTGGTGTTAATAACCGGCTGCTCCTCTGGAATGGGTCTGGCTGAAGCGGTGCACCTGGCAACCCGGTCCAAGCACGAGTTCAAGGTATTGTTCAGTTTACAGCATTCGAGATTGTGTAGGAAATGTCCAGTGGAGTCTGACACGGTGGCAGGCGTTATGCTCCTATAGCACCCAATCCCAGTCGGACAGAAATATTTAAAAGCCTTCGTTGATCCCATTATCGCACCGTAGGCAGGTTGTCTTGAGGGCTCATTACTGGGAAGTCCTCGTCATTTTTTTTTTTAACATTCCATAACAAAATCCTTCTCAGTTTAAATCAAACTGTTCATATGGAATACAGAGCCGCTGTCTCATAGAATGGACCATGCAATAGGATTTTGATGACATGAACAAACGAAGGACAGGTTATTTCCATCTTACTATGGATTTCCAGGATCGCTATTGCAATTCTATGGAGTAACTGGACAATTTTGGTTTTTATGTTAATGAAAAATTTCATATTCATGAGCCAAAGCGTGATGTCGTCGGAGGCACAGGCAACAGTGGTGTCTCCAACGGCATTTTCTACATTAATTTTCCCGCAAAAGGTTCCATGATGTAATTGATTTCCATATTAAATTGCTACATTTATTTCAAAAGTTGCTGGTTCTGATTTTGGACGTCGACATTTTTTTATACTAGAGGTTTTCCCGGTCAAAATGCGGCCGGTTTAATCGCGATGTCATGATGTTTCGCGAGAAATTTGAATGTTACTCAAAATCATCAGTATGCGTAGTTAATAGTACTCAAGCGTCATACGATAAAATAAACAAATTGATCATCCAAATTAACAATCCACTCCAACAGCATTCAAATTCGCAGGAATTTTTTTCGCGGCGTGTTCTCTGTCATCTTTTTTTTTGGCATTTTTTTTGGGGGGGGGGGGCTAGACGCCCCCCCCCCTAGCCCGCCCGTAGAACCGCGCCTGGACAAGTGACCTTTTTTAGTACTTTTTTTTGAGGGGGGTGGGCTTTATTTTTTGCTATTCCGGTGACGATATCAGACCAGGCCCAGTCGGCAACTTTCTTTTCTTTTTTCTTTCGCTTTTACGGGTAGATCAAACACTGAAAGGCCTACCCCCCCCCCCCCCCGCAAACATTCCTGGATGCGCCCCTGCCCCTGCTTCCATTTTCATTACATTGTGCAGGTTTACGCCACTGTGTTGAAGCTTTCCGAGAAGGGCGACCTCGAATCGGCAGCAGGAGACTCACTCGACAAAAACCTTTTCATCCGGGAAGTTGATGTCACCAAGGCTGACACCATCCAGTCGCTAGTCGACGAGATTGTTCGAGACAACGGCAGAATTGATGTTGTTGGTGAGGTTATGTTCCTTTGCCTGATATCTAAAAGTTAAACACGGCAAGCCCAGAAACAAGTCTGCCCGCAACCGTGAAAGTCGCGGCAACATATGTCAATTAGTGTACAGTTGTTGTCAACTGTTCCTGTAGAAAAACTGACATGACAGTATATTCTACTGTATTCAGTGTTTTCTGTAACTATGCAAAAATATGCTATTTCTACATTGTTTTCCTACAATTGTCTGTATTGCAACAGCAGATCTGCTGTTTGAGAAAAGTGTTGTGACTGTACAGCTGTTTCTGAACCAATCCGGTTTCTCTTCTGAATTGTTGTTCACGCACCCAGGATTTGATTGGGGCTCACAAATTTGTGTTCAAAGATTTTCCAAAATTTTTCAAAAAAATGTTGCCCGAATTTGTTTCGCTCCGGAAATTTCGAAAAGCTGGGGTGGGGCTGGGGGGTGGGAAGGGGAGGGGGTGCTATGACTCTTTTGACGTTGGTGGCGCAATTTAGACCTGTATTATACTACTCGAAAATACGCCACTAGTACTGCCGCCGCCAATTCGTGAGACCAAACAAAAATAAAAAAGTGAGCTTTTCTTTGTCTTAGACATTATCACTCTGCTTGGGGGCAACACTGTAGAAATGAATCATTCTGCTAGAGATGGGGGGGGGGAGGATTGGAGAAAAAGGAAGAGAGGATCATTTAGGTTTTGTGGGGGAAACTAATAGACAAACACTTTGAGCCTCCAGTCCAATTAGCTTATTCTTCCCTAAGTAGCGGTAATTTCCAAGCTGTGTTATGGGCTGGTCTCACAAGGCTGATGTGTTTATCTTAACCGTTTTTTGTTTTATTTAATTCACTTTCACATCTGACATTTTCCGGTGATAATATGCTGACCCACCTGTTCTTTTTGCTTTTGATGAGGGGTGTCAGGCATATTTCTGTGCTTTTTGATGCACTTCATCAGTCACCAGTTTAATTGTTTTTATTTATTATTATTTTTTTAGTTTTAGTTTTGGGATGTCAGAGAGATAAATTAAATTTAGCATCAATGGTATGAGCAAGTATGTAGTCTTTCCTATTTTTCATGTCAGCGCTCAGTCAAAGAGGGTTATTTAATTTTTAGGTTATTTGGGGTTGCGTAAAACCGTTGTCTTTTTTGAATTACATTTGGTCCATAAGAAGTTCCATTAGAATCTTCAAATTCTCCTCATACAGTTTGCTTTCTTGGTTTTCTTGGTTTTTCAGAGGGGAATTTGAGATCCTAGCCCGTGTTAGATCATCTTTTATGTTTTTCTGTCGTTTAAACGCAAACATTGGCTTGGTTTAAATAGTGTTTTCAAGGAGTCGTTTTCTTCTATTTGATGCCAGTGTTTCAGAAAGGCCTGTTTGAGCAAGGGATGGCTTATTTGAGGGTAGAATGCATGACAAACACGAGGGGGGTGTTGGTGTTTTTTGTTGCTCGCTTCGTTTTCACGAGTGGAATTTTGAGTTCGTTATGGTCTTGAGTGAATCGGTTCAGTTCTCCTAGTTTGTACTCTCGATCTAAAAGTCTTTCTTTGAAGAAAGTAACCTTTTCCTCAAAATCGGTTTGGGTGTGCACGTTTGTGCGCATCTTGTCATTTCTCCTTATGTCAATATGCCAAATACTGATCGGGGATCTCGAGCAAGGTATTGGAATGTATCAGTATTTTTTGTAGCAACTCGAGTGTCTAGTTTCCCCTCTTTTTGGAAGCGTTTTCCTTTATACATGTGAATGACTAGGTCGAGGAAGGTGACTTCTTGTTCAGAAATCTCAGACGTGAATTTTAGAGTTGGGTGTAAGCTGTTGAGAATATTCACTAGGCTCCCGGCCTCGTCTGTGTTGCCATCAAAGATTAATAGTACGTCATCCCTGTATCTCATATAGCTCACTATTTTAGGGTTGGTGGGCAGGATTATGTCCTTTTCATATTCAAAGAGTGTTATATCACATATCTCTGGATTGCATTCGCTTCCCATGGCCACGCCATTTTTTTTGTCTGTAGAATTTTCCATTAAATTCAAACACATTTCGGTGCACCTATTATAACGGACAGTGCGTGTGCTCTTGTTGATTTTTGGTAAAGCGTAACGCCCGTTGTCAGTCAATTCAAGTGCATCACAAACTGATATTATAGCCTCATCTTGTGGGCAGTTTGTGTAAATGGATACAATGTCTAGCGTGACCAAAAGTATTTTCCTGCTCCAATGTCAGATTATGTAGTTTTTCTAAGACGTGCGCCGTGTCACGCGTGTAGGTGCTCTGTTGCTTGACAATTGGGAGCAGGAAATAGCCTATGTATTTTGAGATTTGTTGAG
This sequence comes from Mediaster aequalis, assembly GCA_032356045.1. NCBI lineage: Eukaryota > Metazoa > Echinodermata > Asteroidea > Valvatida > Goniasteridae > Mediaster > Mediaster aequalis. Next base: position 4,714 of record JAULKO010040124.1, on the reverse strand, counting down.
TTGGTCCTCCACAACCACTAATGATTAGTCTTCCCAGATACCTTGGTGTTCTAGTGTCGTTGTTTTTGGGGTGGGAAACTCGTATATTTCTTTCGAGAATGTTGTCCACGTACAGTTTGTGTATAGCTTGATAAACCATTTTTGATATTTCCCTGGTCAAATCTCTACAACCTCTTCATAGAGTGGCCCTGATAGTTGTCCTATTCCTTCTGATATGTAGTCTTTTTTTATTCAGAACGCACACACAGCTGCCCTAATCAAATGGTTTAACGATTATATCTTGTCTTTTCTTCAGTCCGATCAGTGCAGTGCGTTCTGCTTTTGTGATGTTGGATTTTACATTCTTAATTTTAAGTGTGGATATTCTCTTTCGTTAAATCTAAGTTTACGTTGAAGGTAAGTGGAGGATTCCATTTTGATGGCAGTCTGAATGGGTTTAAGACATGTCTTTCTTTCCCTGCCGTTCTACCCGTAGTTTCATTTTTCTGAATATTGATTTGGAATGGCAAAGTATAGCAGACGTTTTTGGCTTGGGGGTGCTGGGATGAAGTCAAGACCTCTACCCAGTGCAATCAGCTCAATGTCTGCTATTCGACTGTCAGAAAGGATTTTAACACATGGCGTGCTTTTTTGCAGCTTTTAACTTGAGTAGGTCCGTCTTTTGCCTCTTTTTCCTTTTTATATTTCTGGATCGGACGGATCTTTCTCTTGCTGTTTTTTTGTTGCTTTTGTTTATCCTTCTCGTCATACTTGCAAAAGTTTCGGGTGTTTCTGTATAGCATAACCGAATTCTGTCTCGGTGTGGCGTTTTTTGGTTTTGCTGTACATGCTATTTTCTTAGAGCCCTCTGCCGTGGCTAGTGTGACGTTGCGCCTGCGCTGTTTAGTCACCGAGTCACCACAGTAGGGTTTCGGGCAGTGGGGTGTTATTGCTGTTATGATTTTAAAGCCGGAAACAACTCCTGTTTTGTTTTGTTTTTCCAGAATTAATGTTCATCGAACACCAATGCTTATCTCAATATCATGTATCAAAGTTTCTTGTATCCCCTTGTAAACTCAAAGTGGTGTGTCATCTTTCCTTCCTTGTTGTAGTTTATTTCATATTAGGAATAAAAGAGAACTATAGCCCAATGGTTTTTTTTTTCATTTTTTCAAATGTGGTGACTGGTTTTTATAATCTTTAAGCTACCGGATGGAATTGAGGTTTAATTCTTATTTTTACGACAATTCCACAGAAAAACCATATCATGTCTATTTAGCAGCAACAGTAGCCGCATCAGCAGTAGCGACCAAACAGTTGTAAAACTAAGAAACGTATTTATCTCATAATTATCACTTAACAGGTTCATATTTAACAATCATTTAATTTTCATTTTTGCCTTTTATTTTTTAATTTTTTTAAAAAAGGTATCCGACTACAATGTGGTCACTTTTCAGTAAAAACGTGCATGCGAAACAATGCGTAACTTTCCAATCCAACAAATTGGTTGATGAAAAACGACAATTAAACAATGAATGTTACTTATGCTCTTGAAATCTGATTTTAAAGTGGAGATTGAACGAAAGAGAGAAATGAAATTTGGGGGATTAAAGCATTAAAGTTTTTAAACTCAACATTGTTTAAGGTAGTAAAAGTATGGTCGTTTGAATGCTGTCTCGTTCGCTTCTTCCTCCTGTCAGTGTTTTGGAACACAATCGTGGTCATTCAGTCTTCTTGATCAGGTTATAGATATGCTCATTTAAAACCAACAGTAAATAATGCGGGAATCACGTTCACGGACGACCTATTCTTTGGAGAACCGCTAGCCCCCCTCGACCAAGCGCAGGCCATGATGGATGTCAATCTCTGGGGCCCGGCGCAGGTTATCAGAGCTGTGCTGCCCGTCATGAAAAAGCAGAAATCCGGTCGTATCATCAATACTACGAGTGAATCCGGGATAATAGGTGAAGTAGAAAAACACGAACAATCAAGCAACCAATAGAGGTTTTACAGTCACGTGACATTTGCCTGTCAACAATGGGTTTGTAGCTCTATAGACTATATAGCAAATACCGCATGGGTGATTTTGCACGATGGTCAAAAAGCACATACTCTGCTCCATTCCTTCCTTTGGTGCCTTCTGACCATTGTGCCAAATCACCCAGACGGTATTTGCGATATGGTATATAGAGCTACAAACCCATTGTTGACCGGCAAATGCCACGTGACTGTAAAACCTCTATAGACCTTTTCTCATGTGATGACACCAGTCCGTACTAGACCGCATAGTGTATGCATGGTAGTGAAGTGCTGATTCAAACAAGCCAGTCAAGCAGTAAGTCAAGCCAGTGGGTCTTTGGCAACAAAGGGACACCTTTTGTTTGAAAAAAGAGTGTTATCCTTGGCAACTGTTCTCTCTGTAATTTGTTTACTGTGTTATGTTTCTTTTCATATGCTTTATTTTATATTGCCAAATATTTAAATACATCAAATCAAGCGTGCCGCGTGCGTGCACGTGGTTAATCCTGTCCATACAATACTCTGATCACTCCAAGGTGTCCAGATGTGGTGGCATTGTTTACATTTAAGGCTATCTGGTCACGTGGGTGAAAAAGGTTTTATGACGTGGAAACAGTCCCACGAACACAGTACATTACTTGTTTGGCCCCTGGCCCATCTCTATTTTGCTGAATAAATGATAATAATAACCAATCACCCTCCATCTGTAAGCCCCGTGCAACACGGAAGTTACCCATATATATGGCGCGGGACTACAGGCCGAGGGCGCTGGACCGGATGCATACACGTATGCCACGGTTTTGTATACAATCAGTCTGAAATTGCTCTCGCACGCAGCGGCTGTACGCCGTTCACGAGGTTTTCAGTTTGATTGACCAATGAATATTAACACAAAGGGACACCTTTTGTCGAAAAAGAGTTGACCAAGGTCGCAACTAGTGTAGGCCAAGATCATTAACCAATTTGAAAAACAAGTGACCATCTGTTATTCAAATGAAAATTACAAAGTAAAATACACAAATCTAACTAACCAACATTATTCGTGAGTACTGTTGAAGCAACCATTGTCAAATGTTTTTGCCCAACTTCTGTTTAAATTGTCCTATTAAAATACACTGGGGCAATTTTCACCAGAAGTTGAGAAGTTGACATTTACACCAATTTAGGACAAGAAGCTGGGCAAAATTTTCCCAAATTGTTTTACACTGCAACTAGACAAATAACCAGCCAACCAACCATCCGATATAGCAACAAAAAGCGCCCAACAATCCAAGCGACCAACCAACCATGCAACCAACCAGCAAACGAACCTTACAACCAACTATAGCCACAGAACCCACAGACCTGACCTACCAATTGACGGTATCATGTATTATTTTTGGCTTTAAGACAATTATGATTTGGATGCACCCAATTGAAATACAAAAACTTTAGCTCTAACATTATTATTTCTGAAAAGATTCTTGAAAAAGGAGAATCTAATGATATACATGAACACCACAGTGCTGGTTTTTGTTGTTGAAATTCTTGATGAAAAGCGTTTCCAAATTGTAACGCTCGAAAGTCGTGGTTATATGTACTTCAGTTAGACGTATTTCAGGACATCGTATCTTTAAACTGAAAGTTATGTAACATTCTGAATGTCTGTTGTGCTACTCAGAATCACCATTCATAGGTTTTTACTCAGCAACGAAGTCTGCCCTGGAAGGACTTTCCGAGAGCCTTGCTCTTGTGCTTCGCAAGACTTACAACATCAGGTGCGAAATCTGAATTTGTTTTATTTCGCCACGTTTCTTTGCTAGTTACTTTGGTTGGGAGTGTTCCTTTTAAATTCCACCAACCTCCTACCAGAGTGCAGCTCAAAGGGACGAAGTTTCCTGAAGTCACTGCAAATGCCAACTTCATTTTCTTAATCCCTTTTCCAAGTATTCTCCAAACAACACATCAACCATCATGTAAATATTCACGAATAAAACAAAATATTAGTTTTTGGCCTTGTACCTGTTTTCAGCATTGTATTGGGTATGTAATGGCTTCGTTGTACGCAGTGGCGTATACAGGTTTTGGGTCGGGAAGGGCAAAATTGGAAATTCTTCTGAAAACTTTGCTCCATTTGTTTTCGCCACACGAACGCGTAATCCATTCGTTTGAACCGCGCTTCTAAATCCAGAATGACGTAATTCGAACAAGATTATGCAATTAAGACGTCTGCTAAATTTCATGATAAGCCTTTTCTTTATGTGAAACATTTTTTCGGCAAATGCAAAACCAGCCCGAATGCTTAACAAAATAATCACGGTGTAAACAGAGTAACTTTGTACTCATAGTGTCATCCCCTCGTTGATTATGTAGGCCTCAGCGCCTGGACAATATAGGGGCTTGCAGCTCTTCTTAGAGTCGACTGAATCCGGACTTTCGTTCTAAGTCTAAATGCATCAAGCCGTCAGCCAAATGCATTGCACCCCTGGTGGTTGCACCGACTCAAATAAATTCCCATAGACAACAGTGATAAATACCCCAACTTCAAAAAATTTGGAAAAATACTCATAACTCTCCAAGGTTACTAAACTGTACACCAACATAAAGCTTGATTTATCATCTTCCCATTTCTTTTCAATTTTTGTGGGGTCATCTGATAGCTTTGGGGTGATATTTCCCTTCAAAGAAAATCACCCCTAAATGTAGTGGTTAAGCCCAAGCAGCAGACCGTCCATTT
>JAULKO010040016.1:0-11012 GCA_032356045.1 Mediaster aequalis | reverse complement strand
ACTCGTGACGTAGAGATGCAAGGATTTCAAGACACAATCGTTATATCTGTGTTATTTTGGGAAGAAGTATGTAAAATTATTCATCTAGTTTCTGTGTATTAAGTGCGACTGATAGCTGCAATTAAATTCGACGTTTGAAACCACTGCCGTGCTATTGCCGTGCTACTGCCGCGCTAAACGCAATTGACCAATCGCGGAAGAATCGCGTCAACACAGCTTGTGAATTGTCCAATCACATCAACTATACCTCCACAAAATTACTGCACAAAATTCCCATAGGGTTGTCTAAGGGGCGTGGTTAACTGGCAAACGGCGATAGGACAATTGAGTTTAGCACGGCAGTAACACGACGTTTGAAACGGGCCTAATGTAGTTTTGTCGAAATTGACCTACCGCGGTAAAATCGCGTCAACGCAGCTTGCGAATTATTGTCCAATCACGTCACCTATAATTCCACGTGAAACGCCCAAAATCTGAGACATATAAAAGTTACTGCACAAAATTCCCATAGGGTTGTCTAAGGGGCGTGGTTAACTGGCAAACGGCGATACTAGGTCAATAGACCGATCCAGTAAGCCCCGCCCACTGCGCACGTGGGCAATGGGAGACTTTGAGACGCTGGTGGCAGCAAACACTTTTGTGCACGCATGTCGGACATAAATCACAGCTGTGATTGGTCAGAACACCATGGGGCGGGGCTTAATGGATCGGTCTATTGTAAGCATGGTGACCAGACGCTGTCTAGCAATCACAAGATCATAGGCTGCTGCCCTTGCATGTTGCAGGTTCAGGGCTTTTGCTTGTCTTTTCAGAGTAACTTGTATCTTGTAGTAGGCCCAGCACATTGATACTACTGGCAGTGTTGGCAAACAAACATGTAAATGCAATAAGGAGAACAGGGAATGCCTGGGGTATTTGATTCCTGAGCACGCTTCATTAGCATCATCACTGGATACAATTATTGTGAACAGTAATGGCAGAGAAAATAGAATTGATATTTGTAACGCGACAGAAGGCGCTATAGTAATGCAGCATGGTGCAGCCAGTATGCAGCAGGGTGCATTCACTGTAGAAGCTACGATGGGGCTACCTGCAGTGGGCACGTTAAGGATTAAGGGCGAGATCAGTTTGAAATAAACCAGTACACATTGTAATTTGGTGTCCTCTAATCTGTTGATTATTGGTTCTCGAGTGGATCTCATCATTAAAACATAACCTGCTAGGTAGCTTAACCCGATTTGGTACAAGCCAATACTGGGACGGTATACTTCCATCCCAACGGACGCGTTCCTAGCCGCTCAGGGACGTTCCGGTCAGTGCCGTCCGCGCCACACTTCTGGAGGAGGGCGCCATTGCTGTGTTCTCTTCCGCCCGAGGGGTGTGACGTCACAATATCAGCCAGATCAGAGCAACAGTGCTGTAGTCGAGACCTCTTAAGACCATCACAAGACCACGCAAGACCATCTCAAGACCATCACAAGACCTCCGGTCTGAATTCAAGTCACAAGCTATTCAAATGAACTGCAACAAAAGCATTCCTTTGTCATTGTTCACCCTGTTACTTGTGACTGGTCTTGTGACTGTTCTTGTGCCTGGTCTTGTGCATGGTCTTGTGTCTGGTCTTGTGCCTGGTCTTGTGCCTGGTCTTGTGATAGTCTCGACTACAACACTGCAGATCAATCATACTTGTCATCCGTCTTGCTGTCAGTTTCCTTTCATACTGTAGTGGATGCACTATGGCAACGTATATTTCTAATGTAAGCAAAGACTGTATAGGCTGATGTGTGAGAGAAAGCCCATATCAAAAATTCAAACGCTATAATAAGTCGGCAGAAGAGTTGTCTCTCAAAACAGCTCGAGGGAATGTAAGTTGTAAGTGTGCAGGTTGAAGAAGCAGTTAGGTAATAATAGAGAAACATTACCAAACATACAAGCATATCGGATGCAGCCAAATTGACCAGCAGATGGTTTGTCACATTGCGTAGGAATTGGACACGTAGAATGATGAAGCATATACTAAGAGGTTTCCTAAGACACCTAAGACTCCTTCCGCTGCTAGGATCTGGCAGACCCACTTGTCTCCAGTAGGCTCCACATTGTCAGTGCCATCATTGAGTTGAGTTGTATTTATCACAAACATTTCCCTGATCAGTGATGGTTGTTGCTAGTCATTATTTTATTGGACGTCAAGTTCAATCACACAAGCAACGTATTTACAGAGTTCAGAACAAAGTTCTATTTGCAACCATTAGGTGCATGAGGGATGATTCCATACATGTCCATGATTTGGGAAAAGATTTTCATGCAAACTGGATAAACATGTAAACTTGATAGTAGCAATAGATGTCGTGGGCAGACAGATTGTACAGATACGTGTGTGAGGATACAATATTGACTCATCCATCTCCCGTGTCCAATATGTGCCCTTCACCATAAGTGGTTTTGGAGCTGTTGTCAAGTGATTCTTTCTCTAGATTGGTACGGTAACCATGGTAACTCGATGTGCTTATCAATGTGTTCTTTTGAAATGCCATACAAGTAATCTATGCACAAGTCGTCACGTTGTTTCATCAGTCGTTGGACATAGCCGTTTATTAATGGTGTGCCGAACACCTCCCATTTGTAACAAAAAAACTGCAGAACTGTAGTCTACCTAGTGGTTAGTGAAACAGTAAATATCTTTGCATTTACAATATGCTACTTTGAGTTGAAAGTGGAGTGAAAAAAAGATATACCCTTTGTTTTGGCTAGTGGCACTTCTTTATGGCTATGAACGGCCCCTGCAGTCTGACTCTGTGGTGGACGAAACTCGTGAGCATTCTTTGCCATCTCCATTGTGTTAGGATTCTTACATGCCTTCTCGAATAAGATCTGGAGTGTTCAAAAGTTGGACTGAATCCGTCCATCCATCAAACCACTAACAAATCTATCGCGTAATGCGCGGTCGAGGAATGTTCCTATGTTACAAAGTTAACTTCTTCAAGGCAACAATATACTCACTGACTGTCTCATTCTGTTTCTGGTTTCTGGTGCCCAATTTGTAGCTTTCAGCGATTTCAAGAGGCTTAGGATTGAAGTGACCCTCCAACGTCTTCACAACAGCCTTGAATGACACATCTTTAGTCTTTTGTGAGCAGAATCGCTTTCATGCGTTCATATTTTTTTTTCATATTTCATATTTATTTATTAAACCAATTCGCAGCTTAAAGCTGAATTGCATGGTTATTACATGTACATAAACAGCAGTAAATTACACACAATAATACTAATAATTATAAAAAACCAATATCACACGAACAACCTCATTTGTTGTATTCACTGTCTCTCCGTCACCGCTGATCTCCATGATGTTATTCGCCTTGAAAAACATGTCCATTCTCTCCATGTATTGTAGGAGCTAAACGGCTCCCTTGTTTTGTCGTAAGTTCCGAGGTTTCCGATGTCCGTGGACAACGCCATCGTGTCCTGGTGCTTACGTGACCTTTGTCCCGTGCACTACGATCGTCGGGGAATCAGCTCAGTGCGGATGTGTGTGCTACTGGTGTATGTACACACACATGTAATAATCACAACCTAACACGCCCACCACCACCACCACCCACACTCATTGTAACCTTTGGTTTGCTGTCAGTCCAACTGCAGATAAAAATGTTCAATCTTTCCCAAGGTGCCTGTGAATCCTAGACTTCGTCAGTGTCATGAGATTCGTCTTCATCCTGTTTCCTCTTCTTGTCTCTTGCTTGTTTTAATGGGGTGTTGATGACGTAGGTCTCAATGATGACAGCATTACCAGTTGACGACTTAACGTGGCACCATCTCTATGTCCACCCTGTTATCACCATGCCTTTTACAACAGTTACACAAAGCTATCTTAAGACCATGCCTGAATTTCTTGTATTTGAACTCATAGATGATGGGATTAATGACTGAGTTAAGATAGAAAAGAAAATTACAGACTCCTCGGATGTTTTGGTAGATTTTTGAACCACAGAACGGCAAGGTGCCCGTGTTTGGTAGATGTAAGCAGACAAGGAGTGCTATATACAAGACATAAGTCGGTGTCCATAGGATTATAAGAGCTCCTAAAACAATTGCGAGCATGGTGACCAGACGCTGTCTAGCAATCACAAGATCATAGGCTGCTGCCCTTGCATGTTGCAGGTTCAGGGCTTTTGCTTGTCTTTTCAGAGTAACTTGTATCTTGTAGTAGGCCCAACACATTGATACTATGGGCAGTAAGTAGGCAAACAAAAATGTCAATACAATAACAAAAACAGGGAATGCCTGAGGGTATTTGATTCCTGAGCAAACCTCGTTAGGGTCATCACTGGGTTCAATTGTGAACACTAAAGGCAGAGAAAATAGAATGGATATCAGCCAGATCAGAGCAATCAGACTTGTCATCCGTCTTGCTGTCAGTTTCCTTGCATACTGCAGTGGATGCACTATGGCAACGTATCTATCCAATGTCACTAAGCAGAGACTGTAGGCTGATGAGTAAGAGAAAGTATAGATTAAAAATTCAGACGCCATAAGTCGGCAGAAGAGTTGTCTCTCAAAAAAGCTCGCGGGAATGTAAGTTGTAAGTGTGCAGGTTGAAGAAGCGGTTAGGTAATAGAGAAACATCACCAAACATACAAGCGTATCGGATGCAGCCAAATTGACCAGCAGATAGTTTGTCATATTGCGTAGGAATTTGACACGTAGAATGATGAAGCATACTAAGAGGTTTCCTAAGACACCAAAGACTCCTTCCGCTGCTAGGATCTGGCAGACCCACTTGTCTCCAGCAGGCTCCTCGTTGTCAGTGGCATCATTGAGTTGAGTTGTGTTTATCGCTGACATTTTCCTGATCAGTGATGGTTGTTCAAGTTGAAGTTCAATCACACAAGCAACGTATTCACAGAGTTCAGAACAAAGTTCTTACTTACTTTCAAGTCCACCATCAGATGTATGAGGGATGCTTCCATACATGTCCTTGAATTGGGAAAAGATTGTCATGCAAACTTGATAAACATGTCAATTTATAGTAGCAACAGATATCGTGGGCAGACATAATGTACATATACCTGTAGGAGGATACGATATTGACTCATCCATCCCCGTGTCCAATATGTACCCTTTCGCCATGATTGAAATGTGGATGTGTACGCAGCGGTTGCCAAGTGATTCGTTCTCTAGACGTTACAGATCCTTCGTGGAGTAACCACGGTAACTGGATATACTCATCAACACGTTCTTTTGAAAAGCTATTATGCAAACATGCAACTCATTGCACAAGTAGTCCCATTGTTTCATCAGTTCTTGGATATGTATGCAGTTTGCAATTTATTAATGGCTGCTGATGCAAAACTTCGTCCACCAATGCACTAAGGACAATTATGTTTACCAATTGCTGAAACCCGATACAATAACTCTGCGGTGTTGCTTCTCTGTGTCCACTGTGGGCCTTTGACACTCAATGCGATGCCTTAGACATTTAGTCTGAATCTGATAATTCACTGGTTACTTTGATCTGTATCATTTCCATGAAGGAATGAGTTGGGAGTTGATCAAGTGTGTAGCAAAGAAATCACTTTATCCTGATTCCATGTTTTGCTGGTGCATCCATGCTTCAAAGTTCAATAAGATGATGTAATTATTGTTGGTCTTTAATTGCTACAAATTAATCTGACTAATCTTCTGACGTTAATTTTTGTTTTGATGAATCACATCTAATTTGTCGCAACGCCTTTTTTAATCAGGTATTGCCATTGCAGTGTTTGTGCTCATTTACTGACCTTGCATTAATTGGACTTTTGGGGTTTAAACCTGCCGGGATAATTATTAACTTAAACTGTACTTGTTCAGTTCTTTTCAAAAAGGCCCTATCGTGGGATACTGTTTGACTCAAATCCAGTGTTGTATTACAAATGTACGTACGTACTGGAGTACATTTTTCTGTACTCATACTCACACTCATCAAAGAGTCCCGGACTACAACCCTGCTTGAGTCCGTAACATTCTCATTGTTGTCCAGTTGACCATCACTTTCAATCTTTCGTTTGCCATTCTGATGGTGTTTGACGACTCTTTACCAATCTCTTGGATTTCATTTTAGTGTGGATTTCAACGTTCATGAAAACTGCAGTTTTGAACAAACGCTTCAGTATCAGAGCGGATTTGTGCATAAAACAAGTTTTTGTTTTCCCCCAAGGCTAATTCTATGAAATGTTTGTGTTGCCTTATTCACGCAGGTCAAGTTACGCGACCCCCCCCCCCCCAACATCGCATGTGTACAAAAACAAATTTGTCATCGTTTAAGTCCATTTATGGTTACTGAAACCATGAATTTCTTTGCATTTATATTATCATAATGCTACTTTGACCGAGTTGGAAGTGGAGTGTGGAGTGTGGGAAGAAAGATAAGCACAGACCTGTAACTCAATCACTTTGACTCGGTTATTGAAATTATTTCTCTGGAGTTTTATCAAAGAATGTTTTGTGTAACGACCACAGCCGAATGAACAACATAAAGCGCGAGACCGAATCCCCCCCCCCCCACCCCGACAACCAACCACCGATGGTTGTAACCTTTGGTTCCTCGTTAGTCAAGATGCCAAACAAAGGTTCAATCTTTGCCAAGATGGCTTTGAATCCTAAACTCTATCATTGTCTCTCGATTTATCCTTAAATATGTTTCCTTTTCTTGTCTCTTGGTTGTTTTAATTCATTGTTCATGATGTGTACTCTGTGTTTATTTCAGAGCTGACAAAAGTAATGATGACGTTAACAGGCTTACAGTTTTACAGAAATCAAAACAGGAAAAATGCTATAAATGGCTTTGAAGTGATGATGGATACACGCACACTTAAGAAATAAATGTTTTGACAAATGTTTGTATTTTAGTAAATAGGCAAAATTTGGGAAAGAAAACATCATGCCACATACCCCTAACCACAAAAAAGATACCCCTTTCCGGCCGTGACGTCACTGGCACAATCAAACATTGCTTTCTGCCAACACCCCTGCAGATATATACAAGTACACCACGAGTTTTGAACATGGCTACTGACAACATGGGTATGGCAACCAATGTTTTATTCTGCCAATAACGTCATGGCCAAAAAGGGGTATTTTTTTGTGGGCGGAGCCACTGGCATGATTTTTGTCTGTCCTGATGTCTTCATAATTTACCAAAATGAAAAATTCATCAAAACCTTTATGTTCATCATTATTTCAAAACTGTATGGCATTTTCCTATTTCATTTTCTGTGCACCTTTAAAGCGTTCGTCCTAAAATTGCTATGGTTTGAAAGATCATTCAAAAGTAGAATATAATATTATACACGACCATCCCTTGAAAATGCGCCGTTTGTCTGAACATCATTGACGAAAATAATTTCGGGGACGCCAGTTTGGTTCGGAAAAGTCGGGACCGTTGGAATTCAGAGTGGTGCCCTTGGCGCTTTGGTTGCGTACAGGCTGCACTGTGTGCGGCGCCAGTCTGAATGTCCGGACGTCAATGCTTCGGTTTTTTCCTCATTTCTCCGTATATGTAAACTGAGGAGAATGGACGAGGAACTGTAGATTCGTGCTTAGAATGTACGAATCTACAATTCAGAGTCTATTCTCCTACTTAAACTATTTCGTTTAAGAAGAAAGGATTATTTAAATGAGCTCTACCGCTTCATTAGTCACCCATATCATTGAATAACAGCAGATTTGTTGCTCAGTTACGATTACTCAGTTACGATTACCCAGTTACGATTACCAGGAAAGCCCGTCACTGCTGCATGTAATCAGGCTGTAGGCTGTGCACTCACATGGGAGACATGACAGTTGCTTGTAATTGTTTGCACTGACAACATCGTTTGGAATCACGCTTGGATGCACTTCTTTACTTGGATTGGTTATATTCTGTTTTATACTAACATCGGATCATCTCCGGATCTAGTTGTTCCTACGGAAATACTGATGATACTGCAGCAAAGAGAATCACCATTTTCACCGAAAACATCATTTCGAATCGAATCACGATTGGATATAATTCGTGACTTTTTCGGAAAGGATAGTTCGACACAGTAACACTGGATCGTCTACGGATCAGCTACTTGTTACGACACGAATAATTTTGATACTGCAGCTATAAGGGAAACATTACATTTCATCAGGATCAAAATCGAAGGAGCAAAAAGAGCCTGTGGTATAACCAAGGAAGAAGGGCAACCATAAGTGTGAGTTTTTACGTCCTTTGCCTTTAACCCTATCAGAACCTAGCTCCAGGTAGCCTTGATGACAGTGGCTCTTGGGGGAGGGGGGGGGGCCTCATTGTGCCCACCCCCCTCCGTAATTTCCATATGCTTTGGTCTTTTTACCTGGAATTTAGCAGAGCTAGAGACGTGCGTTGGCAGGTAATCTATAACATAGCATAATTTGATTGCACTGCCGTGGCCGCAAGAGGGCGTTTACCCATTTTCTGCCCATTTTTGGTCCAAAACAGTATTTTTGGTATAGTTTCTACAATTTTTATTCAAATGCCCTAAAAATTCGCACATGTATTATTTGTATGATAATCATTATAATCCATTTTTGGACATCCAAGGTCACCGCTGGGGGCGCTTTAACTCATTTTGGGTAATTTGGGGAAAAATCATGATTTTTGATTTTTAACCCCAAAATAGGACTGTTTTCATCGAAATGTAATGACGGCAATCACGTAGGTAGCTATGAATTTCCAGTCCAACATTGCATCAAAATAAATAAATAAAAAGTGCCTAAAAAGCCCGAAAATGGTAAAAACCTATTCACGTCGCTGGCAGCCATCTTGCATTCCCATAATGCATTACGGTAAGTCATGTAACATTGGATATTTGCTCAAAGTCAATATTTCATAGGTTCAGGCACCAAAACCATGTTTTTGACCTCCATAATTATTTTTTCTATGCATTTCCGCATAGCTAATTTTCACGGTTACCATGGTTTATAAATCTGTTGTCATTGTAACCATTGAAATCCTACAAATTTGGTTTTGGTACCAAACTGACCCCCGATAAAAGTTAGGAAAGTCCTTAATTTTCATGTCGATCGACCGAAGCGTTCTGGGGTTATAAACAAGTTCGGTGGGAGGGGGCCACATTGTGCCCTCCCTGATAGGATTAAGTTTAGGAGTACTATTAGTGAACACAATGAAAAAAAAACAAATATTGGTTTTAATTGAAATTTACATGACCTATGGTAAACAATTCCATGCAACATTTTTAGAAAAGATCCGAAATATATCGATATTACTGTTGCATCTTTGATCGGGCCGTTATATTCAATATCGTATGCATTTGGACCTACTACCTCATCTACGGGCTTGAAAGGGTCGTACATATCCCACTATGACAGATTATTTGGTACCATTCCTGATAATTCACTATAGACTGTGTAGGCCCCCCAAGATTTAAAATGTTCAAGTTGCCATGTTCGTGCTTTTTGGGCATGGCGCTTTGAAAAATAAATCCTTTTTGAAATTGGTATCTTTCTAACGTTAGCAATACAAAGGTTACTCAATTATAAAAGAGACATCGAACGAAAAAATCCACCCATGGCATGTTTAATTCTTGAATACTTCCTCAATGTATTGAATAATTACTAAAAAATAATAATACAGTCTGAACAATATAATGACATCAGAGAAATAGTCTAATAAACATTATGGTAGAATTTTACACTCGGACTTTGGAAATAGGTTAGGTAACTAACCAACGAGATTAAATTTGGGGAATTTCAGGGCCATGTGTACCTTTAATTATGACTATTATGCTGCTTTTGCTAGGGAGTAAATTAACGTATCGCGGTAGAAAGAATGTCCAATCACATCAATTTATTTCAACGCGCAGTGCGGAAATGTAATACTTCAAAAATGACCACACAATATGTCATAAGGGTTGTCTAAGGAGCGTGGTTAACTCACAAATGGTAATAGGTCAATTAGCTAAATGTTATACCGCACGATTGGTGGACGTTGACACAAATATTGATATTAGTTTATTCACCAAAAGTACTTATTCTGGGAAGTTGGTAGGGGACGATAAGTAACAACAATTTAAAGTGTTTTTTTTGGGGGGGGGGGTGGGGGTGAGGGGGTCCTAGAGACCCTCGACTATACGTCATTGGCCCTGAAGTTGCAGCTGCGTAAAATCTGTGTATTGACAGCTCGTCGTAAAATGAACTCTTCAGAAATAGACATTTCTGCGCAATCGACTTTTATTAGAGTTAAATATGCATCACTGCGGCCGTAAAATAGTTCATAATTACGAACGTGTCTGGCACGACATCGGGTATTGATCAAACTAGGTCGTGTGGGCCTACGTACACTACCCAACGGAACATGTGGGTCTCGGCATAGACGTTTTGGTCAAAATTTAAAAATCTTTTCCCGGTTTTGATAATGTTATTTTCGTTAAGATCTGCAGTAACGGTAAATAAATCAGCTTGAGTCTAATAGGCCTACAATTTTTATTCGGGGGCAGAAAAACACTAGGGGGGTCAAATGATATGATACCCATACTTATAGAAAAGTGGAGGGACATATCCCCCGTTTCCCACCGGTCAACGCCCGTGTCAGCAATACGATCCAGTTATGATACGGTCATCGATCCGACATTGTGGGGCATAATCTTGACGAGCTACAAAATAAAAGTTACTGCGGACGTTCAGGAAACATTCTCTTTCCTGTCTGGTGCTAATCAGCTTCATCATACTTGTTACGTGCTTGTTCCCACAATAAAGGCCTTACAGCACGGACCTTTACAGGTAATCACTCTTCATTATTTCGAACCGATAGATGGTATTAGTTTTTGTTATTACGGATGATATTATCTGTGTGACGGTGAATGAATCAGGTCAAATCAAATGTATACAGCACCCGATTTCACAAAACGCATCGTAACTTACGACGTATCGTAAGCTTGCGACGCGTCGTAGCCCTGCGATGCATCGCCGCTGCGACGCGTCGTACGAGCCATTTCACAAAACCCATCGTA
>JAULKO010039912.1:0-11012 GCA_032356045.1 Mediaster aequalis | reverse complement strand
GGTATGCATGAGTGAGTGCGATCGGGCGTACACGTACACAGAACTGTATCCCCTTCAGCTGCGTAATACCCTCACGCATTTGTGTTAAACGCATTCATTTTGTTCATTCCAGCTCCAAAAAAACATATACCTATAAACATATAACCTTTTTTATTCTAGTTTTAAGCCTCATCAAAAGTACTCTGTGCCGCAGAAATGGGTAATGAATGCAGCCTTCGCAATGCATAATGCTGAAATCAAGTTCTGTGCCGTCCAGTTTCATACACAAATCTTGAGGGGAAATAATTGGGCTGGGCAATGCGTTTCCATAGGAGGACCGATCGTGGTTGGGCCCAGTCTGTGTCAAGTAGGCGTGGTTTATGTTGGAGTGACGTCACCCTTACAGTATCATCTATTTTTTGTCCGCGTCTCTAAGGTGTACCTCGGACGTGGAAGTAAAGGAATTGAATGAGGACAATAGGTCCTTGATAGGAAAGCTGTGTTCGGTTGGATATCGTGCACGAATCAAATGAGAGGAATGGCAAACAAGTTACAAAGAGAAGAAGCCATCAGAAGGACAATTACAATTGCAAGTCCTCCACGTACACTAGAACCACAGAGATGCCAACCCTCCCTGATTTTGAAGAAGACACATCTCAAAATCAACGAGGTTGTTACTTGACAACTTAGGAGGGTTTTTAATTTGTCGGGAGTCACAAGATCAGCCATTTTTTCCAGGGAATCTGTTGCAAAATCAGCCTTTTTTTCTGGTTGTCTTCTTCAAAATCAGGGAGGGTTGGCATCTCTGGAATCAAACCAATTTGATGCTGTACATGAATGTTCAGAAAGGAATAAGACAGAAACATCAGTTTGGTTTTAGCAAAAAGCCCCTAATTTCTCCTTTATCTGGTGTATAAGGTCAGAGGCGTTCATCATCCCAAGAAACGAAATAACTAATGGTCCGTTTGTCTTTGGTTTTGCATTTCAGCCAAGAGTACCGATGAAGTTGTTCCGTCAGGTAAGCCCAAGCAAATTAGATGCCTTTGAATTTCAATGCGTTGGGGGGGGGGGCGCAGGGATTTTTAATGAAGTTTTACAGACAGTCCATGAAGTGAATGCTTTTTCAGTTCCGCGTTATGCTATGATTTGTGCATTATTACTGACGATAAAAATCACTCACCGTTTGTCTCGTGCAACACAGTCGATGCCCAGAAGCCTCTGGGTCTGGAGAACGGCCAGTTCCCCGAGGACGCCATCGGCGTGTCCTCCACCTACATAAGCGACGATGCAAGCCAGGACTTTGGCCCCCACTCCTGCCGGCTGAAGTACAACGGGAAGCAAGACGGGGCCTGGGTGCCGGCCGCCACCGACAACGTCGAGCCCTGGATCCAGGTTGACACGGGCACCGAGTCGGTCTTCACCGGGCTGATCACTCAGGGCCGGCACGGCCTGCTGAACTGGTGGACGACCAGGTATCGCATCAGTTACTCTGGCGACGGTACCAGTTGGAATGACGTTTTGGACTGCGGTAACAATCGGGCGGTAGGAGGCACATGAATCATTCTTGGAAGGGGGCAGGGGATTAGGAAAAAAATACGACATTCTTTGGAGCCCGGCCTGGGAAGTGCTTCATCAATTTTTCCTGCGCTTGCGTAATGAGTCACAAGTCAGAAGGGAGAAAAATGTTTCAAAAATTTTCTCCTTTTTTTGAACGTGCAAAAAATAACATTGTGTTTGAAATAGGCCAACAAATTGTTTTTCAATGAACACTTTGGTTCACATCTGGACATATCTGCAGAAAAGCTTTTGAGAATCTCTAAAAAGTATTCAAATATCAAGAACAGAAAGTTACCATGGGTCCAGGGCTTATCACATGACAGCTTTGTTTCATGTTGCTTCTCGATATTCTTATTAGCCAGCGTTAGGTGAAATTATTTTGGAGAAATGGCCTCCCAACATTTTGCTGACCTCTGTTAAGATTTGTCGATATTTACTCTTTCGGGAGCACTTCATGTGGGCGATTATAGATTATGTATTTTCAATTTCAGAAATGCCCGCTTCTGCTCATGAAAAACCTTGTTTTTTTTTTGCTTCAGCCATTAAACACACACTTTCGACTTTATCCTATGGATCATTTGGTTCATGTCGACTGAAAATGGCTCACAAACTGTTCCGTCTATCAATTTGCCACGAAATCTGGGAATTGTGTTTGGAATTGATGAACTGTTGTCCAAAAAAAATCATTCGATTCATAAACATTGTGTGGCCTGCTTCCAAAGACTGATTCTGTTTCGAGGGAGTGATTCCAGTCCTAGTCTTCCCCTTTCTTAATTTGTCGGCTCTGGTCTCAAACAATGATTGGCTTTTCTGTGGATAGATATTTGACGGGAACAGCGACAGCGACACTGAGGTCACACGATACTTCTGCAACGCCGTTAACGGACGCTTTTTGCGCATTTACCTGCTGCAATGGATGGATCGCCCGGCTCTGCGATTTGAACTTCTCGGCGGATTCGGTAAGTATATTTTGTGCCCCACCCTCTTCCCCGAATCTGGAAACTTGCATTGCACACTTATTTGTCAAATATTGTTTGCACGGCCATGAATACCTCGGACAGGTTCCGAGCCAGCCCTCAGCAGTCAGTACTGGCCTGGAGATTGGTCAGCATACTTTTATTCCCTCATTTAAAACAATGTATTTATTAGGTAACAGAAATCAAAATTGGAAAAATGCTATAAATGGTGAAACAATGGCAAACACATGGGATATAAAGATTTTGTTGCACATTTGTGTTTTCTTAATTTATCGAGGCTTGGAAGAAAAAACAGCAATTCCAGCAAAAAGTACCTCGTTCTGGCTGTGCCATCATAGGCAGAATAAAGCATTGCTTATTACAACACAAAAATACATTTCTGGGAACCTTTAAAGATTTGTTTGCCATCTAGATGTTTCAAGATCCAACACCATCAACCATGGACTCCCTGCAACCCCCCCCCCCCCCCCATATCACCTAAAAAAGCATAATAGTAGTGACCTTGCCTTTGGAGATGAAACTCCAAACTTTTCACTTTTCACGCCAGTCTTGACCCTGATGACTGTTTATGAATGATTCACGTTTGGCAGAAACCGCGGCGACGGAGTACGGCCCATCGTGCATTAACAGAGAACTCGTCGACTCCAAGAACTTCATCCTTCTGGCGGCTGGCATCCCGTTCCAGGGTGATGGGTACGTCACAGGTAAGAGCGCAGGGAAACCGACTGTAACCTTGATTATTAAGGCCAGTTTGCATATACGGGACTTTGTTGCGCGACAATGTGGCGTGTTTTTCTAAATGCACAGAAATGAGTGAGTGTGTTTCCAGTTACAAAACAAAGTCATTTGGCGAGACGTGCATTGATTTGTGCAGCTGGTGTCTAAGCTACTGCAGTCACAGCTTGACTCCGATAATTTGGGTATGAAAATTTTGGGGATGAAAATTTTGGGGAATGAAACAAATTTGTAGAACCCGATTTTTGAAAATTTATTATAATTTTTTAGTCATTCTTTAAAATGTTTGTTTACTACAAAAAATTAAGAAATTTTTTAGGGCTAATCAGGCATGCTTTTACACTAAAATTTATTTGGGCCTAAACAACCCATATTTTAGGACATGAGTTTTGGCAATTGTCAACAATTTGTTTGTTCAAAATTGTTGATAATTACTCCGAGAAAATTTAGTCAACTATTAAAAAAAAAAAAAGTGGTGCCGATTTTGGGGTTATTGAGACTGAAGTTTGTAAACAGAGCACTCCTTGCACGCTGCTAATGTTTGCTTGTCTGTTTGCTTGCAGAGTGGAAGTTCTTCCCGAAGAGCGATCGGCCCTTCAAGGCTGGGGTGTGGCGTCAGGACCCCAACGATCCATTGCGATACAAGCATATCGGCAGCAGCGACATACCGGGCCAGACCATCAACGAATTGGCAACCTACAGGTTGGACAAACAGAACCGTATCCCGTTCAGGTTCGTGCCAAAAGAAGAAGACAAAAATCCAAACCCAAAGCATTTGTCACCTGCCCCGTGCAAGTTTGTCAAATGTCACCCAATGTTTTTGTTTTCATTTTATGGATCTTACAATACGGCGGGAGTAAACAATTTATCAAAACTTCAGATTTGTTTCTTTGTAGTCATTTTGCTTGTTTTAATAACCCATATTTTCAGATTTAGACAGTTTCTTGAAATGTTCATACGTGAAGCTGAAACTGAACAGTTCTTTGGTTTAACTCCTGGATTCACTTTTTTCTAAAAGCTTGTTTTCAGCAAGAAAGGTTTCAGACTTTCTGAGAAACGAGTGCTTTGCCCAAGGGCGCACGGTGGGATTCGCACCCACATTCTTAAAGCCTCAACCACAAAAAATGGGAATCAGTCTGCCCGAGGGAGAGCCTCAAACGTCGCAGTGTTCCTGTTCGTTTTGGAACGCTGCTTTTGTGAACGTGTGTTCCCGTTGGGAATGCGCCGTGTTGCCAGCATGTTCCCAGCTGGAACAGGCCGCCCCCGAGTAAGCGTGCAGGCACATAGACCGACGTTCCTGTACAGGACCACCTGGTGTTCCCAGGCTGTTCCCAGCGTGAACAGCGCATGTTTCCAATTTGAACAAGTGGTGTTCCTGGCAAACTGTTCTTAGCATTTTGACTTTTTGGACTCTCCCTATAAAAGGCCTCTGCGGCAGTGTCTCATCTAGCCACCTGTCTACCTGTCCCAGGGACAGGCAAAACTAATTTTAGACAGGCAGTTTTTGCTTGCAGAAAATTTACAAACATTTTTTTTTAACACCAACTATTTAAAATTGGTAACTCAAATCTCAATATCTCCTCCCAAAATAGTTGGTCAAATGGTTTAGGCTGAGATTGCTGAAAGGGGTATCAGTTTGCAAAATTTGGCCAACAGACAGGCAGATAGTTTAATCCTGGATGAAACCCTGCTCAGCAATCCCTTTTGGCTTCACCTCTATGAACCAGTGCCCACGCCTGCTCGCCGTTCACGAACAATAAGCATTGGAGAAAAAAAATGCTCTGACAATCCATCAAATGTGTCATGTGGACGTTCGATGATGCAGATTAACATATATCACTTGTCATTTACATATAGGAAAGGGGATGTCATGGGTTGGTCGTTCACTGAGGCTGTCATATGCTTCGACGAGGGAGACGAGAGCATTGAGCTCCTGTACTCAGGCAATGGCGGCAAGTTGACTCCCACCGCTGTCGGCCAGTACAGGAAGTTTGAGTCCAGCGGGAAACAGGCTTACTCCATCAGCGCTTCCGTCTCCAGTTAGTCAGATCTTGTCTCCAATACTGCCCTTACTAGGCCAGGAGCCAATTTCATAGAGCTGCTTAAGCTTAAAAGCAAACAGCTGAATACCAGCTACAAGCAATGTACACCACATGGTGTTTTGGCTAGTAACCTGATTTTTTTAAACAACGTTTTTGTGCTTAAGCAAATTTTTGTGCTTATGCAGCTTTATGAAATTGGCATTTGAGCTCTTTAGGGCAAGGAAATTTAAGATGTTCATCAAGTTTCATTTACATTGATTAATTAAACAGACCATTATAAACAAAGGCAAACTTAACTTGTAGTTGATGTTTCGTATCCACATGCCTGAAAAGTAAAGTTTTCTTGATGTCTTCCCTGTTTCTTGTTTTTGTTTTTGTAGTTTCACGTATGGAAAGTGTACCAGCCGGTAAGTTCACTTGCAAACATCCTCTTTATCTGATTGCATTTACTGTTAAAACTGGCGTGCAGATCTTTGGACTTAGTCCAGTGGTACTATAGAGATCTATTTTGAGAGGGGATTCATGAATATGAGGATGATTTCCATAGCAGAAGTGTTAATCTCGCAGAACTTGTCCTATTTCACCTTGCTAAACACTAGACTAACAAAGAAATAATTTTAAGAACTGCCTGCCGAAAAATAAATCAACCTAGCAATGTTTATGCTGAAATCTGCTGTTTTACTCAGCGGCGAATGGAAATCGGAAAACCGTCATAATGGCCATGAAAAGGTTGAAGGGATATCTCGGGGTTTGTCAGACACCTTCATATCTAACAATGTATGCTGCAGCTGAAGATCAGATATGTCTGAAGTTAGGCAACGACATTGTCTGAGTGATTTTTACTCATATCCAATACTCCAGTTGCTTGCGCATTCGGTCTTGGTATGGACGACGATCTCATCCCCGACCAGAGCATAGAGTCATCCTCAGTCCTGCTTCCGTCGTATGGCAACGCCCAAGCCAGGCTCAACACCGAGCGTACTGCTACCATGATGGGTTGCTGGGCACCAGCTATAAACATGGACCAGTACATACAAGTGAGTTAGGGGACAGGTCAAATTGTGCAGGATTTCTTTGAGTGATAAAGTCAGGATGGGCATGAAAGGTCATGTGAATGACAGCATATGGGTTGGATAAAACAAGTCGAGTATCTAGTAGTGCAGAGGGACAAGTTTTTGTTTTTTTCACAGAAAAACTGAAATTAACCATTGAAGTCCAGGGAAACTCTTGCTGTCCAAAAATGCACCAATGTTCTCTTTGTGGTTTATTTTCTTTGTAAAATTTACTTTTCTTTGTGTACATTGTCATATATCATGTCAATGAAGTTTTATCTCTTCTGAACAATCCGTGTGTGAAATCAGTACAGTAGCTATCAGAATTAGTGAAGGATTTAAACAACCTGTCATTGATATCCTATTGTGCAGTAGGCTGTAGAATCGTTCAGACCGTATCTGCGGGATGGCGTTAAATTAACGACAGTGACATTCACAAGTGATCTTGCGGTGTTAAGTTATGAAATCGGTCCTTAATTGAAAAGTACAAGGTTATTCCATAAGGAATTATGAAAATGTCTGAAAACGCCTGGTCAGTGAAAATTGCACTGCGATTTTGTTTTCAGCGGAGTGAATGTTTGACCCCTCCTATTTTCCCAACCCCCTGCCCTGATAATAGGTTGATCTGGGCAAGCCCACTATGGTGACAGGGGTGAGCGTACAAGGCTGTAATGGCGAGGAGAGGTGGGTGACCAAGTTCCGAGTACAGTTGAGTAAGGACCTGAAAAATTGGAAAGATGCCACCGATAAACAAGGCAAACCGGTAAGCACAGTTTATGATTTTCTCCCCCCTCCCCCTCCCCTCCCCTCTCCCCCTCCCCCTCCCCCTCCTGCCCACAATGGTTCACATAATTTGGTACAATTTTTGCTCATTTAAGACTGGCAGGTTCACCCAAAATGATGAAAGACCTTGAATTTCGGACCCTTCTGAAAGTCCTGGATTTCGACAAAACACCCTGGAACGTCCTAGAAAAAAAAAGTATTTTGTGCACCATTTTTTCATTCCAGACAGAGTCTCTTAGGGGTTCCAGTCTCAACCAAGAGGATGATGGTCCTTGAGCAAAACACTTTACTGTAATTGCTTCTCTCCAACCTGGAGCAAAGGGTAACCCGTTAGGCCAGGGTTGGTGTGAGGTTTACAGCTAAGAGGGCCAAAACCAGGCCTTCCCAGGGAGTTGACGATTCTAGAGTATTTGCTTGTAGACCACTGGTTAGAATGTTCGCACACTACTTTGAAACCTATGTAAGAAGCGTCACAGTGCTGCTGATCGTAGAGAATGCTATAGTAGTGCCGATCATTGCTATTGGAATGCTTGCTATCTTTGTTTTTTTTCTGCTGTTTAGATCTTCTACGGCAACACAGACTCTGACTCAATCGTCTGGGTATTCTTCCATGAGGAATTCAAGACCCAGTTTGTGAGGATAATTCCGGAAGAGTGGAACAATGACGTCGGTCTTCGTTTCGACGTTCTCGGCTGCCCAAGTAAGTGTGCCACTCCATGTCTTTTTGGAGTACTCGGCTGTGCTTGTCATGTGGTTCTCTACTTGCCCAGAGATATCGGAAAGCAAGGGTTGTTGGAAAGCGACATGCAGCGCCGCACTTGTTGTCGTGTATTTCTGGTCATGAAACCAAGGATTCCGCAAAAGCACTTGACGGCAGTGTAGCTTCGCAAGGCCGATGACACCTGTGGAGAGAAGTTGGCGAAGAAATGTGTCAGTATTTAGAGATGGGAGGGAAATGCCAGGCAATTGTCAAAAGAAGAAAACAACACCAAGGGAATTTGATAGGGACTGATGACCCAGCTCACCGGTAGGCCTGAATGCCATTCTAGACTCAATTTTTTTTTTTGAGGGGGTAGGGTGGGAGGGGGAACAAATTCTGGACCCCAGATTTGTCCCAGAATTTGAATGTGCGAAATTGTTGTGCGAAATCTGTGATATTTTTTTTGAAGTCTGTGAAAAGTTTCTGGAAAAAGACTTTTTTTCTTTTTTTCCCTCCTTTTTTTTTTTTTTTTGGGGGGGGGGGGTTAGACTAGACTTTAGAACCGTACCTTGACTAGAACTAGGGTCAAGCTAGAACTAATTATAGCTATCTTCCCTTGCACCTGACAGCTGTTTGCGACAAAGAATGGGGCGCCGAACCGTTGCCTAGGCAGTGGAGGTCCTCCCAATGTGACAAGACTTTTGTCGTCAACATCGAAAACCCCCTCATTTGCAACAGGTATGAACTGAAGACATATGATGCCAAGCTCTCCTCCTTGTTGTCCATTGTGGATGTTAAAGCAGTCCTTGGCATCTGGCTCAATAGCAAATGATAAATACATTCTGACCCAGCCTGAGGCCACTTTGGAAATGTACAGTTTGAACTGTGGTTAAATTCTCACCAAGGATTGGCCACAGCACCCCGTGCTCAACTTGACCACTTGACGCCGGGTTTTATTTTTACGATGGTACCACTTGACGCCGGGTTTTATTTTTAAGATGGTGCCAGGCAGGCGGGTTGAGGCCATCACCCCCTGGGGCTGCAGGCTCATGTTTCCGGCCATGGTCAACGGCCGTGGCCCGCCGAGGGACATTCTCCAGCCCTGCTCATTGCTGCAGTCCATGAGTAACCCGATCTCAATGTCTGGAAAATCCTTGACGTGTTTACACGGCAAGTGGTTAACAAGGCCAGGTTTTTAACAGTTTATTGACCTTGCCGTCTTGTGTAATAATGATATCGACCTATTATGTTATGTTTTGTTCTTTCACGAAAAGCAACAACTTTTTCACTTTGAAAGAGCGTCAGAGCCTGCTTTGGCCAGTTGATGTGGAGTGACACCTATTGGCGATCATGCGCCTTTGAAATATATTGGTTTGCTTGTGCACTTGGGCCAGTAATCGGCTCATTTAAATTTTGCAATCTTTCACGTTCCAGCTGCATACGAAAACATTAATATTTTTGTAAAGGAAACATCCCCGACGTATCACCAAGTGTCCGAACTTGGAAAGCAAAAAAGTCTAGTGTCTTGCCAGTTTGCTTGGGTGATTGCCGGCGGTCACACATAAGGCCCTTTCCTTGATACTTTTTTGTACCCGTGGTCCTGAACACATTCTTTTTCTGGGTATTTTCTCCAAAAGCTATATCAAAGGGTGGAGGATGATCTTGAAGAATCGAGCTCCGGTCACATTCTATGTCTTGAAGCCGGTTAATGTGGACAAGGGCTTGTTCAAGGTGGTCGGCAAGACGCGCGTGCCGAGATCCAGGGACAGACCAGTTCGTGAAGTGATCGAGGTGTGTATGGTCGGAACCCGAAATATTGATCTTCGAACTAACGTTATACTAGGGAGTTGATGAGGCTACTTCTCCTTTGGCGACCCATTGTAGAACGATACTTGACTTCTGGCCCTTCTTTGAATGTTGAATTGGTGTAATATTATTATCATCATTATTATTATTCATTCGACCTCAACATACACAAAAGTAGAAATACAAAACAAGAACTTTAACAGAAAGCAAACCAAAACAAAACCTAAGCACAAAATACAAACAAAATGGTAATAGATCCCAAAAAAAATAATAATAAAAAAAAATAAAACAATAAAAAAATACCTCACGCGCATCTAGTTCCAAATTTTAATAATGCACTAGCCTATTATTAGTGAACCTCACGTGACTGTGTTTTAGCCAACCAGGATAAAGAAGCAGCAAGAGGTGTGTTATAAATTCTATTAGGATGATGGTACTCTATATATACGACCTGTGTAGTTGTGTGCAAGAATATTAGCCACCCCAAAAATGCAAAAGCCACATGCCATCAATGTAGTGTCTGTTAAAATACCCTCAGATCATACTGGACAGACGGGATTGGATCGAGGTACGCTCCGGCCACATGATTGGCTTCTCCTCCCGGAGACGCAGCCCCATCTTCAGGGACAAGAGGGCACAAGACAAGGCCGAGCACATGGTGGCCCGCAACCGCAACATCAGGAAGTTCAACCGGCTGGACATTGGCGACAAATTGGAAATGAGAAAGTTCAAGAAGGGAACAGCCATGTACTCGTTCAAGGCCATCCTTACGCAAGAAGGCAAGTCATCAGATTACGTTTCCGCCTTCTTTGCAGATGATGATATTTTTGTTTTGAATCTTCGCAACCTTCCGTGAATATTTTCTGGTGAAAACTTATTCCATTTTTTTTTTCTTTCGTTTTGTTTTCCCCCATCCATTTTAGGAGTTGGAGAGGCAAAAAATACCTTGCCACCCAGTAAGTAGTATTAACTATACATCAGCTCACCCTTGACCCTTTGCCAATAAGGGGATAAAAGTGTGATGACCCGATCTTTACCACGTCAATGATGATCGAGGAGGGGCGTGGCTGCTGTTAATGGACCGAGCCGAAGGCGAGGTCCATTAACAACGGCCGCGACACTACGAGGTCCTTATTGACTGGTAAACGTCGGGTCATCACATTTTTATCCCCACTCATAAATGCCCTCTTATGGAAATGCAAAAGATCTCATTTAAAAAGTATAAATACAAAGCTTTTCCGCCCCACTTTTTTCTTCAATTTGTACAGTACAAAATGTGTACGTGCGTGCAATCCTTGTGTGCGCGTGAAGGTGCTCCGCGGCTTGCCGTCGCACGCGTACGCGCACGCACGAGATACAGCATTTCATACGCGTGCATTAG
>JAULKO010039911.1:0-23682 GCA_032356045.1 Mediaster aequalis | reverse complement strand
AAGGTGCTTGGATTCAAAACTCCTCATGAGGTGTACAATGCCAAATAATATTGCGTTTCACTTTGGAATCCACAAGGTTAAATTTATGGCTTGGTATAAGAATTTATTAAGAAAATATCCCCTCCCTACTAACAGAGATGTTCCTCTTGATATGGAGGTTCTCAAGCATTTCGTGTATAGGGCTATCATTGCGTTTGCAGTGAATATTTTCTTTGCTGTGCTTATCTTTATGTTTGCTACTTCCACGAGCGAATATGGATTTCTGTTCTTATGCGGTGTAATGCTTTTAAGTGTGTCCTATCATATAGCGGTATGCGCCATCGCTATTCGTTCTATCATCAAGGAATATCTTTTGATGTATACCCCGTGGATGGTTATTTTTTTGATTAATGTGTTGTTCTTTTTGAGTAATTCTATTAGTGATTTTTATGTGAAATCAGTCATATCGCTTTACAGTATTGCTCTAGTCGTCTTTTTTGTCTTTTCTGTTTTGAGAATTAAACGAGGAGAATAATCATGTTTGATTACGAAGGAAAGGGTTGGAGTGAGACATCGCGCTACGGTGATGGTGATGGTATCCCTGATATTGAGGATATAGTTGACGTGTCAGGTAATGCGTATCTGCAAGTGGGAGGTTATACGGGGTCGGATGGGGGTAGAGTAAGTGATGACGGATGTATGGTTTATCAAGGGAAACTCTAATCAATGCAAGTATATCCTACAAAAATTATAAACAGCATTTTTTTCAGGCAAAAAACTCGTTAACGATGTCCAATCTTCGCCTCATTTTTGCCCAAATACGCAAAGGTATCAGTATGACTTATGCGGGGAGGCAGAGATGACTGGATTTACACAATTCTGGGATTTATGGGTTACGGGAAGGCAAGAGGATAGGAAAGCACTCATGGCTGATTTGATTGCCTGTGTGATGTTTATTGCTATGATTGTTATCTATTATTTAGTGGTGCAATTTGCTCATTTTTTGTCTGGACCGGGGAAAGAATCTTTTTTTCTAATACTCAATAAAATTTCACCTGGGATGATAGACATGCCGGAGTCTCCTAGCAGCGCGAGCAGTATTGGTGATGATCCTTCTGCCGCTACTCAACAGGAGTCTTACGGTGCTCTTTTGTATGTTACGACAATTTTTGGTTTGTTGATTTATGGTCGGTTAATGCGCCTGACTTTGGGTAAATATTCGTATCCTATCATAGGTTTAATAATGCTGTTTTTTGTTGGATGTTATTTGGCCTTAGATTTTTTTTCAATTTACTATCATCAGATATTTGTTAATCATGCCAGCTACGTAAGTGATGTGATTTTTACAATAGGATTGTTGTGTGGCTGGTATCTTTACCGGACAAAAAAATTGGCTTTGTTTTTTGATCGATTGGTGTTGCGTTTACCCAAGCAAGAAAAGGATGTTGAAATATTTCTGGAAACTTTAATGGTTTTTGATTTGCTATTTGTTCTTCTCATCATAGATAGATGGTTTTTTTCTTTCTCTGCAATATTTATTTTTGGTATAAACGGCTAACCTTATACAGGAACTTCTGAGTAATACGAGTGTGTTTCACGGGCATTAGAAATGGTGCATTGGTTAGGGAAGCTCTGAATAAGAGACCATTGCATCAGCAATTTTTTTGCTCCGTGGCGGCGTTGAAACTGGTTCCAATCGTTCATTGATGCAGATAAACTCCCTCATTCTGTGCGTTTTCGCCTTGCCACCAAGCAAAATATCTGCCTATGCTAATGGTCTCCTATGCAATGACCTCAAAATAAATTCTTGCTTATGCATTATTATCATAAGGTGTCATTTTTATTCCTTTTTGGATATAATGCGGTGTATGCGTTATTTCCCTTTCTTTTTTGACCTGCGCGACAAGCTGATTTTGATTGTCGGGGGCGGCGATATTGCCTTTCGCAAGGCGGAATTGTTACTACGGGCAGGGGCGCGCTTGCGCCTTGTCGCGCCACAGGTTGAAGCGCGACTGACGCGATTGGTTGAGGCACATGAGGGGCAGGTGATTGTTCGTCCCTATCAGATTGATGATTTGCAGGGTTGTTACGTGGTGGTGGCGGCGACGGATAATGAGGTGCTGAATAAGCAGGTATCAGAGCAAGCGCGACAGCTACGGTTGCCCATTAATGTGGTTGATTGCCCGGCCCTGTCCGATTTTATTTTTCCGGCGATTGTTGATCGTTCGCCGCTGGTCGTGGCGATATCGTCGTCTGGTGCGTCGCCCGTGTTGGCAAGACGCCTGCGGACAAAGATAGAGACGCTATTGCCGACAGCGATGGGAAACTTGGCGTCGTTTTGCGATCGTTTACGCCGAGTGGTGAAGTCAGCTTTGCCGATGGCACAGCGGCGGATTTTCTGGGAAGAAGTGCTGGATGGTGCGGTTGCCGAGTCGGTTTTGTCTGGTGATGAGACGACGGCTGAATGTTTATTTCATCAGCAATTACAACAAGCCGTTGATGGTGAGCAACCGAGTGGTGAGGTGTATTTGATTGGGGCCGGTCCGGGGGATGCTGATTTGTTGACGCTGAAAGCGTTGCGTTTATTGCAGCAGGCCGATGTTGTTGTCTACGATCGCTTGGTTTCGGACAGTGTACTAGATTTGGCACGTCGTGATGCCGAGAAAATTTATGTGGGCAAACAGCGAGATTGTCATCTGGCCACGCAAGAGCAGATTAACACATTATTGATTACTCAGGCCAAGCGCGGTTTGCGGGTGGCTCGCTTGAAGGGCGGCGATCCTTTTATTTTTGGCCGTGGTGGTGAGGAGCAAGCGGCGTTGCAGGCGGCTGGTATTGCTGTTCAGGTTGTCGCTGGTATCACCGCGGCAAGCGGTTGTGCCGCTGCTGCTGGCATTCCTCTGACACACCGACACATTGCCCGCGGTTTACGCTTTTGCACCGCCTACCGACAAGACCTCAATGACAGCCAGTATTGGCAACAGCTGGCGGCTGATCGCGATAGCACGCTGGTTTTTTATATGGCTGGAGCGACGTTGTCGGCGGTTGCGAATAGTCTTATCATCGCTGGACGATCAGCACAAACGCCAGCCGCGGTTATCTGCGCTGGTGCAACAGCGGCACAACGGGTCATTGTTGGTGATTTGCAAAACATTGCTGATCGCGCTAAAGAACAGATTTTCTCCCCGACATTGATTATTGTCGGTGAGGTTGTTCGCTATCATCAACCGCTGGAAACGGCGGATAGTAAGGCTCAAAATTCACCCTTTGAGACCACTGCATTGGCGGATATTTTGCTTTGTGGTAAGTCGAAAGCGCACGGAATGAGGGAGTTTATCCGCATAAATGACCGATTGAGTACGGTTTCAACGCCGCCACAGAGTGAAAGATTTGTCAATGCAATGGTCTCCCTTCCCTGATATTCACCGGAATCCACAACATGCTCTCAACTGATCATTTACAAACTGTTGAAACGCTGGCCAGCCAGCTGGACTCACGTCAGTTAGCCTGGCTTTCTGGCTATTTGGCCGGGTTAAATAAGACGACGACAGGGCAAACGACAGCACTTCCCCAGCCGCTGGCAAGCACCAAGGCGACTATTCTCTATGGATCAGATGGTGGCAATGGCAAGCAGGTCGCTCAGGCGTTGGCGGCGGCATTGGCTACCCATCAATTATCGGCGACGGTGGTTGCCATGACGGATTATAAAATTGCCCGCTTGAAGAAAGAGCATTTTTTATGGGTTGTTGTGAGTACGCAGGGCGAAGGCGATCCACCTGATTCGGCTCGCTCGTTTTACGATTTTCTCCACAGTCAGCGGGCACCACAGCTAAATACGCTGCGTTATAGCGTGCTAGCTTTGGGAGATAGCAGCTACGATCATTTCTGTCAGACTGGGCGAGATGTCGATAATCGCCTGCGTGCCTTAGGTGCTACGGCGATGATTGAGCGGGTTGACTGCGATGTTGATTTTGAACGCCCGGCCCAAAAATGGCAAGAACAGATTTGTCAGCAATATGCCAAAGCCGTGCAACCATTGACGACAGAGACGATAACGGCAAATCTGACTATCTTTCCTGAATCGGAGATTGAACGCCCGCGCTTACCTTATAACCGCCAGCAACCATTTGAGGCGGAAATGGTTGATAGTGTTGTACTGACGCAGCTACCGCGTTGCACACGGCATATTGAATTATCGCTAGAAGGTTCTGGTCTCATTCACAAGCCGGGTGATTCGCTCGGTGTTTGGCCAGAAAACAATCCGTCATTGGCGCGACAAGTAGCGACCGTGCTCGGATTGGAATGGACGGCGTCGGTGACGATAGAGGATGAATGTGCGTTGGCCAGTGAGTGGTTGTTATCGCGTTTGGACATTGCCCAGCCAACCGTTGTTGTGCTAAGGCGTTACAACCAAGTGGTCAACAATCCGTCGTTGATGACATTGATTGACGATCGGCAGGCGGCCTTCGATTATTTGCGCGGTCGTTCATTTGCTGATGTGTTGGCTGACTATCCGCCGCTGTCAGTGAGTGCTGATGCCGTCTTGGCTTGTTTGCGACGCCTAGCACCACGCCTGTATTCTCTGGCTTCGTCTGCTTCAGCGCGTCCAGATGAAGCGCATATCCTCGTCGGTTTGGAGATGTTTGTTGATGCCAATCATCAGTTGCAACATGGCTTGTGTTCGGATTATCTGGCGCAGAAAAAGGTCGGTGATACCATTCGTGTTTTCTTACAAGAGAACGATACGTTTCGTCTGCCTGCTGATCAGACGGCGCCGATTATCATGATTGGGGCGGGTACCGGCGTCGCTCCTTTTCGCGCTTTTTTGGAAGAACGAGAAGAAATGGGTGGCGGTGAGGCTTGGTTATTTTTTGGTGAGCGGCATCGACGTCAAGATTTTTATTATCAAACGGAGTGGTTGACGTATTTGAAGAAAAATACGCTGTCGCGTCTGGAGGTTGCTTTCTCTCGCGATCAATCGGAAAAAATCTATGTTCAAGAGAGGATGCGTCAATGTCAGCACGATCTCTGGCAGTGGTTGCAAAACGGCGCCCATGTTTATGTCTGCGGTGATGAGGCGCACATGGCAAAAGCGGTTGAGGTGGAATTAGCGACGATTGCACAGACACAGGGTGGTCTGGACGGTCTTGAGTATGTGCAGCAATTGCGTCATGACGGTCGTTATCAACGTGATGTTTATTGATGGGATGGGTATGACAGAGAATAAAACAAAATTGGCGGCAACCTCAACAACACAGCCAGCGAATCAATTGGCTGACGATGCATCGGCAGTAGAAATTATCAAAGATAACAGCGATTATTTGCGCGGTAGTATTCTGTCTGGGCTAGCCAATTCCATCACGGCTGCTATTGGTGTTGATAGTGATGATGAAGCACTGATTAAATTCCACGGTATCTATCAGCAGGACGACCGTGATATTCGCAATGAGCGAGCGCAACGTAAGCTAGAACCGGATTATTCTTTTATGTTGCGACTACGGATTCCAGGTGGTTTGCTCAGCCCGGCCCAGTGGTTGGCGGTTGATAACGCCGCGACAACATTGACGGAAGCCGGTAGCATTCGTCTGACAACTCGACAGACGCTGCAATTTCATGGTATTCCCAAACTTAATTTGCAACCATTGTTGCAGGCCTGTGCGCAGCAATTACTTGACTCAATCGCGGCTTGTGGCGATGTTAATCGCAATGTGATGTGCGCGGCACATCCGTATCAATCGGCCGCCCACCAACAGACTTATGCCGTTGCTCGTCAGATTAGTGAACGATTGTTACCAGCCAGTCGTGCTTACTACGAGATATGGCTTGGCGAAGAGCAGTTGGCGGCGGCAGAAACGGCGGAACCACTGTATGGCAAGCATTATTTGCCGCGTAAATTTAAGATCGGTATTGCTATTCCGCCCGTCAACGATGTTGATATTTACTCACAGGACATCGGTTTTATCGCAATTGTTAAAGATAATCAGCTAATTGGCTTCAATGTTTGTGCGGGCGGTGGGTTGGGGATGACTCACGGTGATAGTCGCACTTACCCACGTGTGGGTAGCACGATTGGTTTTTGTCAGGTTGAGCAAGCGACGGAGGTGGCTTGGCACATTGCGGCTTGGCAGCGAGATTATGGTGATCGTTCTGAGCGTAAACAGGCACGCCTCAAATATACGATTGATCGACGGGGGTTAGCCGTCTTTCGTCAGGAATTGCAAGTACGTCTCGGTTTTGATCTGGCTGAGGCGCAGCCAGTGCGTTGGACGCATCGTGGTGATTACTTGGGTTGGAAGAAGCACTCTGGGGGTGCCTGGGATGTCGGTCTGTTTATTGAAAATGGTCGTATTGCTACTGCCCATGAGTCGGTAAATACTGCTCTGGCGAGTGCTTTGCGCAACATAGCAACGCTTGATATTTGCCAATTTTTGATAACGCCAAACCAAAATTTGTTACTCATCAATATCAAGGACAAAAACCGACCGCTGGTAGAGGCGGCTTTTGCGGCCCACCACATTGACGCTTTGCCCGAGTCATTATCGGGGCTGAGGCAAAACGCCATGGCCTGCGTTGCCCTGCCGACTTGCCCGCTGGCAATGGCGGAATCAGAGCGTTACTTGCCGTCGCTGATTGCTCGATTGGAGGGCGAATTGGCGCGCTGTGGTTTGAGCAAGGAGGCGATTGTCATTCGTATGACCGGTTGCCCGAATGGTTGTGCCCGCCCCTATCTGGCTGAGATTGGTTTAGTTGGCAAGTCGCCTGGCCGGTATAACCTCTATTTGGGGGCGTCCTACACGGGCGAGCGATTGTCCGCCCTGGCGGCTGAGAATATGAATGAGGAGATGATTATAGCGACCTTATCACCTTGGTTCGCTCGTTATGCCAGTGAGCGATTACCGGAAGAACATTTTGGTGACTTTCTGATTCGCTATCAGCTGATTCGTCCGCCAGTGACCGCTAATGATTTTCATGTGACGGGTGAGCCTCGTGGGGCCACTACATAGTCGATCCTGAAAAAGCCATTTTGCGACCATTAATATAGGATTTTTAACCACGGAAGACACGGAAAAGTACGGAAATAATGGTGGGGCAAACCACTGTGTTCGCCCTCTGGTCTTCGCTGACACGCGGATTAGGGCAGACACAGTGGTTTGCCCCTACAACAGGTAAACCAGCACCGCGCTTTCCCCAGCGTCTCTACGGGTTGAACAAAACGACCAGAAAATAAGGGGGGTATTCGCATAAACTGGTTGATATAACCATCGCATTTACAGATTTATATCTCGAAAAATCAGTCCCTTACCTACTTTTTCAGGGCCGACTACATAGAAAAATCTTTCACTCCGTAGCGGCGTTGAAACTGGTCTCTCTCCCTCTGGGAGAGAATGAAGAGAGGGTTGACAAATAGATTATTGATGACGGATAAACTCCCTCATTCCGTGCGTTTCCGCCTTGCCACAAAGCAAAATCTCCGCCTATGCAATGGTCTCAACTGGTAAGAGCAGTGCGGTTTTGCGGTAAAATGCGGACTACTTGAATGGTCTTCAGGGAGGGTTCTCATGCAACATTCTATTAAAGACCGTTGCATCAACAAATCTTTCACTCCGTGGCGACATTGAAACCTTACTCAATCAGTCATTTATGCAGATAAATTCCCCCATTTCGTGCGTTTTCGCCTTGCCACCAAGCAAAATATTCGCTTATGCAATGGCCTCTATTACGGTACAGGGCACCTCTAAAAAACCCCAGCACAATTTATGAAGCGCATAAAACAGCACCTTTTTCAAGCAAAATCTCGTTAAATAGGGTCACTATTCGCCTCTTTTTTGCCTAAAAAATGCACTATTTTCTACACACCCTAAATCGCACTGGAGTTATTAGAGCTACCCTACAGGTCAGAACTGCCGTGAATCAGTCGGTAGCGGCGGTGGCTGTTGTCGTTCGTAAGACGTTATAATCATCAGGCAGTCTAGTCAGTGCAAGTGCCCCATAATCAGCTAGCGAATGCCCTGCGCGTTCTGGCGATGGATGCCGTTCAAGCAGCCAATTCTGGTCATCCCGGCATGCCGATGGGGATGGCTGACGTGGCAGTCGTGCTATTTCGTCGCTTCTTAAAATTCTCGGCGACGCATCCGGATTGGTCTGATCGTGATCGTTTTATCTTGTCAGCGGGGCATGGCTCTATGCTACTGTATGGGTTGTTGTCCCTATCGGGTTATGCGGATTTTCCACTGACGGAACTTCGCCGTTTTCGCCAGCTCGGGGCGAGAACCGCCGGTCATCCTGAATATGGGCACGGTGCGGGGATAGAAACAACCACCGGGCCGCTCGGGCAAGGATTAGCGAATGCGGTGGGCATGGCACTGGCAGAACAGCTGTTGGCGGCAGAATTTGATCGCTCTCTCTGTGATCACCGTACTTGGGTTATTGCTGGAGATGGTTGCCTCATGGAAGGTATCAGCCATGAAGCCGCCTCACTAGCGGGGCATCATCGTCTGGCGAAGCTGACCGTGCTGTTTGATGATAATCATATCTCCATTGATGGCGATACCGCATTGACGGTCAGCGATGATGTGCTGGCTCGCTTTGCTGCTTACGGCTGGAAGACGCTGGCCTGTGATGGGCACGATGCTGAGGCGATTGGCGAGGCGATGAAGTCAGCCTGCCGTTCGGATTGGCCGACGCTGATTGCCTGTCGGACGACCATCGGTTTTGGCGCACCAAATAAGCAAGGGACGGCAACGGCGCACGGTTCCCCACTGGGTGAGGACGAAATCGCTGCGGCTCGGGAAAAATTGGGGTGGACACATCCTCCGTTTGTTATTCCTGAAACTATTGGTGATGCTTGGCAATCTATTGGCCAAGCGCATGAGGTGACTCGTTTAGCGTGGCAGGCAGGGTTGGATGCGCATCCACGGGCGGCAGCATTCAGGCAGCGAATAGCGGCTGAGTTGCCTTCTGGATGGGATGAAGATTGGCGTTCATGGCGTGCTTCTTTACAACACAATCAAGGAAAGAAAATGGCGACTCGTCAGGCCAGTGGCTTGGCGTTGGAGAAAATCGTGCCGCACTTACCGGCGTTGATCGGTGGCTCGGCTGATTTGACTGGATCCAATAACACCTACGCTGGACAGAGCGCGGTTGCCGTCGGCGATGACGGCAGTTTGTCAGGTCGTTATATTCACTACGGGGTGCGCGAACACGCGATGTCAGCGGCGATGAATGGGTTGGCACTGCACGGTGGTTTCATTCCTTATGGCGGTACTTTTTTAGTATTTTCCGATTATTGTCGACCCGCTATTCGGCTGGCTGCTCTGATGGGGATACGCGTTATCTGGGTGATGACACACGATTCTATCGGCTTGGGTGAAGATGGACCAACCCACCAACCGGTGGAGCATTTGGCGGCTTTACGCGTTATTCCGAATCTTCGGCTGTGGCGCCCTTGCGACGCGGCTGAAACCGCTGAGTGTTGGCGTTTAGCCCTGGAACACAGCAGCGGTCCTTCCTTGCTGGCATTGTCTCGGCAGGGATTGCCGCCGGTGAGCGGCGATGTCGCGCAGCAGAGTCAACGCGGTGCTTATGTGCTGTCTGACGGTCAGCCACCGCGTCAGCTGACTTTGATGGCGAGCGGTTCGGAGGTTGCGTTGGCACTGGAGATACAGGCACTACTGGCACAGACGAATATTCAGGCGGCGGTTGTGTCGGTGCCTTGTCTGGAGCTATTCCGCCAGCAAGATGAGGCTTGGCGGCGGGCGGTGTTGCCGCCAGAAGTCCCGTTGTTGGCGATCGAAGCGGCGTCTCGTCTGCCTTGGCAAGCACTGGCAGCGGAGTGTGGTGTACACCGCGCTGACTATTTATGTTTGGATAGTTTTGGTTTATCGGCACCGGCGTCAGATATTTTTCAGCATTTTGGTTTTACAGCGGCGGCTGGCGTTAGCCGCGCTCAAGCATTACTGCATCACAATCAATCCAGCCGTTCTGATTAGAATGAGACCATTGCATAGGCATATTTTGCTTCGTAGCAAGGCGACAACGCACGGAATGAGGGAGTTTATCCGCATAAATGACCAATTGAGTACGGTTTCAACGTCGAACCAGAGTAAAAGATTTGCTGATGCAATGACCACTATCCCCGAGTTATTTCCAACGCTGGTATAGCTGGCGATACTGGCGAATGCTGATGTCCAACAGCCTAGCTAGTCGCCCCTGAAAAACCCCTTTTGCGAGAAGTGAGAAGTAACGAGAGAGACCTTTGTATAGGTAAATATTGTTAGCGAGACCGAACTGCGAGCAAGAGCATAGATAGGAGACAACGTGCGGAATGAGCACGTAGAGACACAAATCATTGCGTCATCTACGGGTTGAACAAAACGACCAGATAATAAGGAGTATCTTAGGGGAGCCTCCTAAAACCCCAGCACAATTTATGCAGCGCATAAAACAGCACCTTTTTCAAGCAAAATCTCGTTAAATAGGTCCATTATTCGCCTCATTTTGCCTAAAAAATGCACTATTTTCTACACTGCCTAAATCGCACTGGGGTTTTAGGAGGTTCCCCTTAGCATAAACTGGTCGAAATGATCACAGTATTTACAGATTTATGGCATGTAAATCAGTAATTTATATATTTTTTCAGGGGCGACTAGATACCTCACCTTGCGATATCGCTTTATTCGCTAATCGTCTCATTTGATAACCGCTGTGGTAATCGCTTTTCCATTGCTTTATCCTTTCAGTCAGTAAATGACCCGAGTCTGACTGATAAGCCGTGAAAAAGCGGACATTTCTACTTTGCCCAAAGCGGACATTATCACGTTGCCGTAACACACCGTAACACAACCTTTGCGGAATTGTCCTGTTTTTAGTATAATACCATTGGTATAAGGTGAGTTAATTCACTCGGGGTAGGCTAGGGTGGAGAAAAATGGGGGGTGTTCTCACTTATTGAGACCTTTGCATAAAGAGGAATTTTGCTTTGTGGCAAGGCGAAAACGCACGGGATGCGGGAGTTTATACGCATAAATGAATGACCGATTGAGTATGTTTTCAATGCCGCCACAGAGGAAAATAACCAATTATGCAAAGGTCTCTTATTGTCTTTCACTACTATCAATCAATATCAAGAAATATAAAAATCAAAGAAGACTTCTACGGTTATGAATAAGGAAAATATTTTGCAGACAGGACCTCCAGGTGATGATTCCGCTGTTGTTGCTGTTTATGATCAGGTCAAATGGACTGACGAGTTGGATGCGAATTATGAGGAATTTCAAATTTCTGGTTACACTGTCTTGCAAAACGCTGTTCCGGCTAATCTCCTTGAGGCAGCACAAGATAGGTTGGATGAGCTGGAGTGTAAGCAACTAGAATTCTTGAAAAAGCAGGGGTTGCAAGTCGGTAGCCATAAGGGTGTTGTTCGTTTTCCGTTACTGCAAGATAATCTCTTTCTGCAGTTGTCAACATTGCCCAATGTGATGACTTTAATTCGTCGATGTTTGGGTGAATTCTTCGTTTTGATTTCACAGGTAGGAATCATCAACAGACCTGCTACTTCTCTTTACCCACACAAATTTCACCGTGATTTGAACTACCAACATTGGACTAGTGGCAATGTTGGTATCGCCCTTAACTTTCTGATTGCGCTTGACGATTTCACGGAGGAAAATGGTGCCACACGTGCTGTTCCGGGAACACACCGATACTCTCCCTGTCCATCCGATTCTTACCTTAAAAAGCATGAGCAAATCATTTGTGCTCCCGCGGGTTCTGTCATCGTCATGAATGCAATGACTTTTCACCGTGCTGGTCGGAACACAACACAATCAGCTGTAAGACGCGGGTTAAATCACATCGCGGGTAGACCTTTCTTATTGCCAGGTGCTGATTTACCTGCTTTACTTGCAGAACAAGGGAAAGATTATTCTGACGATGCTTTTCTCAGAAATTATCTTGGCTACCGTTGGCAACCAGTAAAAAACTTGGAAAAATGGTTTCGAGATCGGCAGAATTGATTGGTATTTACGGTGCCGGTGGTTGGGGGCAGCAAATAGGGCTTTTGCTGGAAGAACCATTCGTCTTTATTGATGATACACCAGAAAAGCAGGGAACTACCATTGATGGTGTTGCCGTTATCTCCCTACAAGATTTTGCTCAAGAGGTACGTGAGACCCCTAATTACATCTTGTACATAGGAATCATGCACCCGGGTTTTGATTTTTACGCAAAACAACAGGAAATTAATCAGATGGGATTGAACTGCTTGCCCTTTACTCGGGCAATCCTTGATTATGACATGCAGTTAATGTTTTTTGAGCCAGTTCAACAATTAAGAAAGAAGTTACCTTGCTACGATGCAATTAGTCACCGTCTGGCAGATGATGAATCGCGACGGGTATTAGAAGGGCATTTGATGTTTCGTCAAAGTGGAATTTTTTCTGATTTGGTGATTGATGAAAATCAATTTCCTGACTTTTTAGCAAGGGCATTTAGCGATGACATAAGTTACGTTGACGTTGGTGCTTATGATGGCGATACCATTGCCGATTTTGTCCGTTATCGCGGTGAAAGGTATCATCAAATTTATGCTCTTGAACCTGATTCCCAGAATATGCAAAAATTAGTTGAACGTTTTCCAGACAAGCTAGGCGGTCGTCTTATTTGTGTGGAGGCAGGGTTGTCAACGTCGCGTGGTAGGCGAAACTTTTTAGCCAGTGGTAATATGTCCGCTAGACTGTCCGAGGAAGGAACGGTAAAGATAGAGACCATATGTTGGCAAGATATTAAAGTTCGCCATCCAGCCTATTTTAATCTGGATATTGAGGGAGAAGAACCAGCCGTTATTTGTGCTTCAGCGGATTGTATTGCAAAGGATCGTCCCCTGCTCGCAATCAGTGTTTATCACGCACCTGATGATTTATTGGAGATATTTGAGACGCTCAGTGCTTTACCAGTTGATTACCGTTTTTATCTGCGCTGCCATGACAAATTTGGAGGCGATTTGATGCTGTATGCGATTTGATATTTTCCAATGCTCTTTACAACAGTGTCGTTCTTTTTTCATTCAACCTATTGGTAGGGAGATTCTTTGATATGAGTGGTCGATGGGTAAGACGGGGGTTGTTGTATTCTCCAGATAGGGGAGTGCCTTGGGCTTGTAGTGCCGTGATGACACCAACTCCGATTTTACTGGGCGATGTCATCCGTATCTTTGCTGGCTTTTGTGACAAGGCAGGAGTCAGCCGAATTGGCTTTATTGATGTTGTTGCCGATAATCCAGCGAAGATTATAAGAGTTTGTCAACAACCGGTATTAGATCTTGGAGCAGCGGGGGCCTTCGATGATAATGGTATTATTTTGGGTGACTTGATTTCGTTGGAAGCGAGCAAACGTCACTGGCGATTGTATTATGTTGGCTTTCAGAAGGTGGAAAAGGCCAAGTTTCTCGCTTTTACCGGCGTGGCAGAAAGTGCCGATGGCACTCAAACCTTTACCCGTATCTCACAATCACCTATTTTGGACCGCGCTGACGAATCAATTCATATCCGTGCTGCACATTGTGTTTTGCGTGAAGATAGCGGATTTCGTATTTGGTACTCGGTTGGAGACGGTTGGGAAAATATTAACAATCAACCATATCCTCGCTATCGGGTAAAAACACAGTTTTCTAAAGACGGTCTTTCTTTCTCTGATAATGGCGAAGAATGTATTTTTCCGCAAGGTGATGAGTACCGATTAGGGCGCTTTCGCGTGCAACGTAAAGCTTCCTGCCGAGATGATGCGCTATTTACCGCTGGAACGGTCAGCGGCTCTTACCTTGCCTTTCACGCCACCTTAGATGATAGTAAACGCTGGCAGCGGCAAGGTATTTGGTTGTCTCCTTCAGGGTTGGCGGACGATTGGGACTCGCACAGTGTTTGTTATCCAGCCGTTATAGAGGTCAGTCAGAGGCAATTTGCCTTTTACAATGGGAATGGAATGGGAAAAACCGGATTTGGCTGGGCAGAATGGGAGGGCGTGAGCAATAATTTTTTTTGAGACCATTGCATAGGCAATATTTGCTTTGTGGCAAGGCGAAAACGCACGGAATGAGGGAGTTTATTAGCATAAATGACCGATTGAGTACGGTTTCAACACTGCCACGGAGTAAAAAATTTGCCTATGCAATGGTCTCAGATTGTTTGCTCCGTGGTGACGTTGACAATGGTCTCTAGTATAATCTTGACGTGATGAGCATAACTAAATCATTGGTGATAATCGGTGCTGGTGAGCTGGCTGAGCTGGTGCGTGACTACTTTGAACGGGATACGAATTACCGTGTTGCTGGTTTTGCCGTTAACCGTGAGTATCTGAAAGAAGAGACATTCTTGGGATTACCTGTTGTTGCCTTTGAGGAGTGCGAAAAACATTTCCCACCCGATTCGCATGACGCCTATGTGGCGGTCGTCTCCTCGCACCTGAATCGCGATCGGGCACGATTGTTCCTGCAAGCGAGGCAAAAAGGCTATACCTGTGCCACCTACGTTAGTCCGCGGGCGTTCGTTGGTACTCATGTTACACTGGGCGAGAATGTTTTTATTTTCGAAGATAATGTTATCCAATACGGTTGTCGGGTTGAAGATAATGTGATTTTGTGGAGTGGCAACCATATTGGCCATCGGACGGTGATTAGCTCGCATGTTTTTGTCTCATCTCACGTTGTTATCTCTGGTTTTTGTACAATTGGTGAATACTGTTTTCTCGGTGTTAATGCCGCCATTGGTAATCACGTTAAGATTGGGCAAAATTGTACTGTCGGTGCTGGAGCGACCCTAGTCAAGGATTTGCCTGATAACGCCATCGCTCATCCGGCAACGGTACAGATTCGCGAAAATGCCAGTTCTCGTCTGTGGCGAGTCAAAATTGATTGACGCTCATCAAGTTATGTTGGCACTGGGGCAATTGCTTGAGTGGTTATGAACGTCAAATGGGTCAGGAAGGAAATGGGGTTTACCTTCAATCGCTTCGTTTCTAGCTGGACTGCCTTCACTATTTTTATAGTGACCAATCAATCTCCACGGGTAAAGGGCTTTGCCAGTCCCCAGTGGTTGGAAAAATTGTTCGTCTTTAATCGCTAAAATGAATCGACCTAATACATTGCTTTCTATCGTAATGCCTGTCTATCAGGGGGCTTCCATGTTGGATAGCACGTTCGTCCGTTTGATGGCATTTGAAGAAGAATTACCTGACAACGTTAAGATAGAAATCATCGCTGTTGATGATGGTTCAACGGATAGCTCTTTGACTAAAATATTAGAAAATCAAAAAAAGTTTCCCGGCAAAATCCGAGCAGTACGACTATCACGAAATTTTGGGGCGAACAATGCTTCTCAAGCAGGTCTAGATATAGCAAAAGGAGATTGTGTTGCCAATATTCCACAAGATTTACAAGAGCCGCCTGAATTGTTTTTACGTATGTTTCAAGGCTGGCAGGAAGGCGTAAAAGTTAACATTGGGTTTCGTGAATCACGCAATGAACCTTTCCTAAAGAAAACTATCGCAACGTGCTACCATGCTTTATTCCGTTATTTAGTATTGCCTGATTACCCCAAAGGCGGGTTATGTACATTTCTGATTGATCGTCAGGTCGCTGATGAATTACGGCGGAGGCCTGATGTTCAGATGGATGTACCAACAAAACTTTTTATGATGGGCTACTCACATCATTTGCATGCCTATCACCGTGATTTTCCTCCTCCTGGCATCAAGAGCAACTGGACGGTCGGAAAAAACATCAAACTCGTTATTGATAACTTTATTTCTTTTTCTTACTTACCAGTGCGCTTGATGAGTGCTGTCGGCCTAGTCACTGCGGCGACTAGTTTTATCTTTGCGGCTTATATTTTCATGGGTAAATTGACCGGCTGGTACCCGATTAATCAACCGCCTGGTTGGGCAACGATTGTCATCTTATTATCTTTTCTATCCGGTTTGATAATGACCATGCTGGGCATCATTGGCGAATACCTGTGGCGTATTTTGGATGCTGTTCGTCGCCATCCTGTATACCTGATAGATGAGATTTATGAGGAATTAAATGTTGATAGCGAACAGTCGTGAGAATTAGACCTTTTGTAGAAGATGAGGTTAAACAGTGGGACGATTTTGTTCATCAATGTTGGAATGCAAATTTTCTGCATTCACGCCAATTCTTGTCTTATCACGGTGATCGTTTTTCTGATAGTTCAGTATGGATTGAAAATGATAAAGGAAAAACGGTAGGGGTATTCCCTGCTGCGCCTTTGCCAGATGAGGCGACAACAATCTGCTCTCATCCAGGCACAACCTATGGCGGTATTGTCCACTCGGGTGAGTTACGTGGTGAGAATATGCAGACAGCCTTGGTAGCGTTACTTGATTATTACCGTCGTGTCGGATTTAAGAAAATAATCTACAAAGCCGTCCCCCCCTTCTATCATCTTCATTTTGCCGAAGATGATTTGTACGCATTGACTTGCGCGGGGGCCAAGTTAATTCGTCGCGATTTGGCCGCCGCCATTGATTTCTCACGGCGATGTAGCCTCTTCAAGGGACGCAAGTGGGCTCGTGGGAAAGCACGACAAGCGGGAGTGATTGCTGAAAAAATAGTGGCAAATGAAGAGAGTATCGCAAAAATTGCGCGGCTAATTGACGATACTTTAAAATCTCGCCATCAGGCGACGCCAACCCATTCTGCCGAAGAGTTAACGGAATTGGCCCGACGATTTCCCAAAGAAATAGATTTTTGGGTGGGGCGAGTTGATGGTGAAATGGTTTGTTGTGCGGTTGTTTTTGTTTTTTTACAGACGATGCATACGCAATACCTAGCAGCCAATACAACTGGTTTTTCTGTCAATGCCCTAGATGCTGTTATCCATGCCTTATTAGAAAATGCGCAGGAACGGAATTTTGCCCGAGTATCTTTTGGTACTTCAAGTGAAGATGCCGGTCGCAGGCTAAACGCTGGTTTGCATCATTTCAAAATTGGTTTTGGTGGTGGTGCGATTGTTCACGATCACTATGCATTGAATTTAACGCCAT
Source organism: Mediaster aequalis (assembly GCA_032356045.1). Classification (NCBI taxonomy): domain Eukaryota; kingdom Metazoa; phylum Echinodermata; class Asteroidea; order Valvatida; family Goniasteridae; genus Mediaster; species Mediaster aequalis. The sequence goes on along the minus strand of JAULKO010039911.1, from coordinate 6,645 downwards.
AAAATCATTTTGGTGGCTACTTCATACGCCAGAGAAAGCAGTAATAATCTCTTGATACGCGGGTTTCACTGTGCAGTGGTCTTGTGTCTTATACTTTTGTGAGTCGCGTACTATCCCGGTGGCGGTAATGGTAGAATGACGGGCCTATTGGAGTAACAATAAATGTCAACACTTTTAATTACAGGCGGCTGCGGTTTTATTGGTTCCAATTTTATTCGCTACTGGCTCGCCAATCACCCACAAGACACGGTCATTAATTTTGACCTGCTGACCTATGCAGGCAATGTCGCAACGCTCGCCGACTTGGCTGATGACCCACATTATCGTTTGATACAGGGTGATATTGCTGATTATGCCGCTGTTGCTGGCGCGTTGGAAGAATGCCGTCCTGATGTTATCGTTAATTTCGCGGCTGAGTCGCATAACAGTCGTGCGATTGTTGATCCGGGGGCATTTTTTCGCACCAACGCGTTGGGCACGCAAACCTTACTAGAAGCGGCGAGGCAGTTCAAAATAGCGCGTTTTCATCACATTTCAACCTGCGAGGTGTTTGGCGATTTGGCACTGGATTCAACCGATAAATTTCGGGAAGATTACCCCTATTGTCCGCGTACTCCCTATAACGCTTCCAAAGCAGCAGCCGACATGGCGGCGCGCGCTTATTTTCACACTTTTAAGCTTCCTGTCACGATTTCTACCTGTGCTAATAACTACGGTCCTTATCAATTTCCGGAGAAGTTAATTCCGCACTTTGCGGTGCAGCTGATACGTGGTCAGCCGATGACGCTATATAAAAGTAGTCGGAATCGGCGTGAGTGGTTGCATGTTAGCGATCATTGTCGGGCAATCGCGGCTATCTTGCAGGGGGGGGCGATGGGTGAGACCTATAATATTGGCAATGAAACGGAGATGGATATAGAAGAGGTTGCTGATCGCTTGCTGGCTATTTTCGGTCTGGATGAATCATATAAAACCTATGTGGCGGATCGTCCTGGCCACGATCGTCGTTATTTACTCAATTCTGAAAAAATCCGTCGGCAATTACAGTGGGAATCGACGGTTTCGTTGGACGAAGGCTTCAACGAAACCGTCGCTTGGTATCGCGCCAACGAAGCTTGGTGGCAACCGTTATTGGAGAAAATGACTATTGACGAGGCCAACTGGTCAAAGTCGACATGACCCGTAAAGGTATTGTCCTCGCCGGTGGTAGTAATTCTCGGCTCTATCCCATTACCTACGCGACTCCCAAGTCGCTACTGCCTATTTATGACAAGCCCTTGATTTACTATTCTTTGTCAATGTTGATGTTGGCGGGCATTCGCGATATTTTAATTATCACAACACCAGACGGGCAGGAGGCGCACCGTCGCTTGCTGGCGGATGGATCACAATTCGGTCTTAATTTTTCTTACTTGGCTCAGGCACAACCACGCGGCATTGCCGACGCCTTCATTTTGGGACGAGACTTTATCGGTCATAATCCCAGTGCCCTAGTGTTATCAGATAACATCTATTATGGTAATAATTTAGCCAATCGCTTGCGCAGCGTTGCCACGCAAGAAACAGGGGCGACGGTTTTTGCCCATCGCGTTCCCAATCCAAAAAATTTCGGGGTTGTTGAGTTTGACGATGAGGGGCGGGCTATATCGTTGGAAGAAAAACCTGAAGTGCCCAAGTCTCATTTTGCCGTTACTGGGTGTTATTTCTACGATCATCAAGTGGTTGACTTGGCTGCCTCATTGCAGCCATCTGTCCGCGGTGAACTGGAGATAACCGATCTTAATCGTCTTTACTTACAGCAACAAACACTATCGGTAGAGCAAATGGGGCGTGGTTTTGCTTGGTTTGATACGGGGACGCCAGATAGCCTGTCAGAAGCGGTCGACTTCGTTCGCGCTGTGCAAAGACAGCAAGGCTTCATGATTGCTTGTCTGGAGGAAATTGCTTGGCGCAATGGTTGGTTGGACGATTCAGCATTAGCGCAGCAGGCGAAAAAATTGGGCAAGACCTCGTATGGCGATTACCTGCTTAGACTGTTAGGGCAATGATGGTTTCGGGCGAGAATTTACTGTCATTTGATGTCATTGCGGATGGACGCGGTCAGTTAATTGCACTGGAAGGCGGGCAGGATATTCCTTTCGCCATCGCCCGTATTTATTATATGTACGATGTTACATCGGATCGTGGTTTTCACGCTCACCGTCAGCTACGGCAAGTGGCAATTTGTCTGCGTGGCAGTTGCCAATTTATTCTTGATGATGGCTCAAAGCGTTGGCAACATCGTTTGGATAAACCAACACAGGGGCTCTATATCGGTCAGATGATATGGCGTGAAATGACTAATTTCTCACCGGATTGCGTGCTCATAGTGTTGGCGAGCGACGCTTATGATGAGGCTGATTATATTCGTGATTACGATTCTTTCAAGCAGCTCGTTCGCAGTAGCAGTGTGTAGGATAAACAGAGACCTTTGCATAAAGAGGGATTTTGCTTTGTGCCAGTCTGCGACTGTGGTAAGACGAGAATGCACGGAATGAGGGAGTAAGCTCCCTTCCCCTTGTACGGGGGGATTATTAATGACTGAGTACGGTTTCAACACTGCCACAGAGTAAAATAACCAATTATGCAAAAATCAAACAATACTATGTTGACTAGGCTACTGACTTATATGGGGGGACGTGCTGAATTTTCACGTTTTATCATTGTTGGCCTGATTAACACTGGTAGCACCTACCTCATTTTTTTATTGACTTTATGGTCAATTGATTCGCCGACGATTGCTTATAATATTGCTTTTATGTCGGGGCTCGTCATTTCTTATTGCCTCAATTTGAAATTCACCTTCCGGGAAAAACATTCCGTGAAGAAAATGCTATCTTTCCCGCTGGTGTATATCGTCCAGTATGTGGTTGGCTTTGGAGTTCTAAAGTTAGCCTTATCTTTTTCTATACCGGCAGAGGTAGCCGGATTGCTGACCATACCAGCAACGGTTCCTATTACTTTTTTAATGTCCCGTTTTTTGTTACGATAGGCACATGATTCCATTTTTGAGTTTAGCCGATGTCAACCATCGGCAAGCAGAAGCTTTGAATACTGCTGCGCAGCGCATTATCAATAGCGGCTGGTACGTCTTGGGGAAAGAGGTGGCCGCCTTTGAAGAAGAATTCGCTGATTACTGCGGCTGTCGGCATTGTATCGGTGTTGGTAATGGGCTAGATGCACTTGTCCTTATTTTGCGAGCTGCCATTGTCTGCGGTGATATGGTAGCGGGAGACGAAGTGCTGGTGCCGGCGAATACCTACATTGCAACCCTACTGGCCATTACGCAGGCTGGATTGACACCAGTGCCGGTAGAAGCAGATGAGGAAACTTTTAATTTGACGGCGGCGGCGGTCATGACCGCGGCGAATCAGGCCAGTCGGGTGCGGGCTGTATTGGCCGTTCATCTGTACGGTCGCGTCGCCCCGATGCAAGCGTTAAAGACACTTTGTCGGACACAAGGTTGGCTATTATTTGAAGATGCGGCGCAAGCACACGGTGTGCAGGAGGACGGCCAACGGGCCGGGTCGTTGGCTGATGCGGCTGGTTTTAGTTTCTATCCGGGAAAGAATCTGGGGGCTTTGGGTGATGCTGGTGCGGTAACGACGAACGATGATCAATTGGCCGATATTGTTCGCACATTACGCAATTATGGGTCGATCAAAAAATACGAAAATCGTTATGCTGGTATCAACTCCCGTCTGGACGAAATGCAGGCCGCCCTATTGCGGGTTAAACTGCCTTGGTTGGAGGCAGATAATAATCGTCGCCGAGAGCTGGCGGCTTATTATCGGGCGACTATCAAACAGCCAGCGATTATCTTACCAGCCGCGCCAGCATCGGTACTATCGCACGTATGGCATCTGTTCGTTACTCGTTGCCAACGGCGAGATCAGCTGATGTCACATTTGCGTGCGTGTGGCGTTGATAGTCTGATTCATTATCCGATTCCACCGCATCGCCAGGCGGCGTATAAAGATACACCGCTGGCGCGCTATCATTTGCCCGTTGCGGAAGCAATGGCGGTATCTGTATTGAGCCTGCCGATATCGCCGACATTGACAGATGAGGCGGCTGAGGTGGTTGTCAAGGCAGCCAACCGTTTTTGAAGGTGAGACCATTGTATAGGCGAGGGTTTTGTTTTGTGGCAAGGCAAAAGCGCACGGAATGAGGGAGTTTATACACATCAATGACCGATTGAGTACGCTTTCAACGCCGCCACGGAGCAAAAAATCTGCTTATGCAATGGTCTCAAGATGACGCCAATGATAATCGCCAGCCAGATTAACAGGCAGTGCTGATTAGATGCGTACCGTTTAATGTTTCTGTCCATCAAAAATATTCCTCGTGTTTCTTGGAGTTCTGATAAGCCGCTTAATTTCAGGCCAAAGCGAGCGACGGTTAGTTTCTTGTGTTTGGGTTTGGCTTTATTTGGCTTAGGGGAGGGACTGTTAATCATTTCATTGACGGGCGCGTCCCCTTGGAGTGTTCTAGCACAAGGTATAGCGAGCCAACTGGATTATTCGGTTGGCATTATCACTTTTTTCGTTAGTATCGGTGTTCTTTTTTTATGGATTTTTCTGGATCAAAAGCCAGGGGTCGGGACGTTTTTGAATATTGTCATTATTTCTTTGATGATTGACGTCTCAATGACCTACATCGCTACGCCGAGTTCCTATCTCGGTCAATTAATGATGGCCGTTTTTGCTGTTTTGGTCGTTGGCTTGGGGAGTGGTATTTATTTGATTGCTAACTTGGGCCCTGGTCCGCGCGACGGGTTGATGACTGGCATACAGGCGAAAACCAATTTGCCGATTGCGGCCGTTAGGATGGCGATTGAAGTGACGGTAGTCAGCGTCGGTTGGTACTTGGGGGGCACGGTTGGCTTGGGTACTTTATTATTTGCTATTGGCATTGGTCCAGCGGTTGCCTTAGGGTTACAGTTGGTTGGAAAAATGGCGGGACTAGCGGCAGATGAATCAGTGTAAAAATCGCTCGTCTGGACGAATTTAATCATCAATCGATGAAGATATTTTGCTTCAAAGCACCTCATGAAGCGTACAATGCCAAACAACGTTGCGTTTCACTTTAGAATCCACACCTCTTTTTGCCTAAAAAATGCACACTTTTCTACACTACCTAAATCGCACTGGGGTTTTTAGAGGTACCCAGATGTTTTTCTATCCATTAGTGCATGAAAACTGAAATACAAATGAGAAACTATTTTCTGGTGTTAATCACCGTTGTTGGTTTTTCTGTCCTTGTTGGTTGCGCCCCAAGAAGTATTGTTCCAGATGTCGTTGAGAATAAGGTTAACTACGAGAAGGTTCATTTCGTGGGGGTAGTTGTAGCTACTCAAGATGCTGTTGCAACGTTTGGAATTGGGCGGCGGGGGGACTCTGATGTTTTGCGTTTACTAACTACTCAGGATACTATTGCAAAATTTGAGGCCGCTTTCAAATCAAAGATGGCAGATGATTTTGAGCTTAGTGAGGATAGAGGAGAAAATATTCTAGCTGTTGAGTACAGATTTATAGAACATGATGGTAACTATGCGTTGCGATATTTAAGTATCAAAAAACTAACGGTGGAAGTAAGATTTTTTGATAGTCAGAGGAATCATTTGGCAACGGCGGAAGCCAGTAATCAAATTATAATCAAATTTCTGAGTGCTTCGTTTGATGAGGAATCGATTGATAGCGTCAGTCGAGAATTACATGATTTTGCTGTCAGGAATTTTAAAATATAGTTTTGCTCAAGAAAGAGAGAAATGAGCGTAGTAACTAAGTTCTTGGTTATAGCACTTGTCTTTTTGTTGGCCGCTTATCACCAAAAACGATTATTAATCATTCATTTATGCTAATAAACTCCCTCATTCCGTGCGTTTTCGCCTTGTCACAAAGCAAACTCTCAACTTACGCACTGGAGGTTTTCGTTGGTGCTTTTGACATGATTATTTTTCTGGAAAAAAGGCATTCTTTAGGAAGTTCTGATTAAGTCTGGTGGCATCCAGTTGAGCGGTAAAAGGGTCAACATCAAGGCGTAAAACGCCCGTCATAGCGAGACTATACGGGCGTTTTGCAACGCCGAGTTTGGCTCTTTTATCGCCCAAAGGGGGCGGGCATGACTTAATCAGAGCTTCCTTTATTTCGTATTGGCGGCTATTCAATCTCTATGGGACGATGGAGATTTTCGTAATTAAAAAAATGTATTTTTAATGGTTCATCTAATTGATTGGTCAATTCCCTAGTAGAATCTATTACAGATTCAATATTTTCGTATTCTATATTGCTAGCAATAGCTTTTACTTCTTTTATCAACTTGTGGATTCCAAAGTGAAACGCAACGTTATTAGGCATTGTACACCTCATGAGGAGTTTTGAAGCCAAGCCCCTTTATTGGTCGGCGATTGAACCACGCTTCCAACTTTCTCACTGGTGCTTTGGTCAACCAAGAAAAGTCGCTACTTTTCGGTAACAGTTTCCTCAATACCCCGATTACATTCTCGACGGTTCCCTTTTCCCAGGCCGCATACGGGGAGGTAAAGTAACAGCGTAATCCGGTGTATCTACGGATGGCTTCATGCTGGCTGTTTTCTTTGCCATT